>JANAVB010002341.1:0-28207 GCA_029216955.1 Iris pallida
AGATGCTTGGTCCGAAAATGATTGCTCAGACCGTTGAAGTGGTCAGAAGAGTCAGAGATCATCTTCGAGTTGTCCAAGATCGCCAGCGTCATTGGGCCGATTCTCATCGACGACCCCTTGAATTCTCGGTCGGCGACCATGTATTCCTGAGAATTTTGCCTAACCGTGGCGTCATTCGTTTCGGCGTACGGGGAAAGCTTAGTCCTAGGTATATAGGGCCGTTCGATATTCTGGAGCGAGTAGGTGATGTGTCCTATCGTCTCACTCTTCCGCCGTCGCTAAGAGAGGTGCATGACGTGTTCCATGTATCTCAATTACGGCGGTATATCTCGGACCCGAGCCACATCCTAGATCATTCGGAATTGGTTGTTGGTACCAACCTTTCGTATGAGGAGAGGCCCGTGTCTATATTGGACGGAGAGAAAAGATACTCAAGAACAAGACTATTAGTTTAGTCCGAGTTGCTTGGGGTCATCACTCTTTGGGTGAGTCAACGGGAGCGTGAGGATGATATCCGATCGCGATATCCCGACCTGTTTGACTCGTAAGGTATAATGTCTTTCTTATGCCTTATGCTTTCAATTCCTTGCTTGAATAAATGACTGCATGATAGACTGCTTGTAATAGATTACGATTATTATAGCTGGTCCTTGCAATTCTAGCCTCTTGATTAAATTTCGAGGACGAAATTCTTTTAAGGAGGGTAGAGTTGTAATGCATGTAGTTCGTATTACGTATATTGGAATACGTGTACGTATTTCATCTTGTATTACATATCTCTTGGCTTGGCTCGGTTTAGTTTGGGTTGGCTTGGTTCGGGTTGGGTTGCTTGGTTCATCATGAACCAAGGGGAGAACCCCTACCTACCACCCCCATCATCCTTTATTAAACCATTCCTTCATTCTCTCTCTTCATTATTCTCTTCTTCTCCATATTTACTCTTCCACCTACCAGGAAGCTGAGAGAGCTTAGGCAAGTGCAAACTTGCTTCATGATGGATCTCAAGTTTTAATGTTCCATTCTCTTCCTTACTTGATTCTAAGATACTTTAGAACTTGGCATTTTCCATTTTGATGGTTATATTTTTGTAGATCTAAGTTTTAAGTTACCTTCTTGTTTAGTTTTCTTGGTTTTGATCTCTAAAAACTTGGTATTTCCAAAAACTAATGGTTCTATGTTGTAGAGAATTCAATTTCATTCAGTTTTGGCTTTTGTTTCGCTTGATTTCGACTTCGGATGAGGAAGTTATGGCCATAGCAAGTTTTTAGGACTTATATGGCTGAACTTGCTGTTTCGGGGACGATGAACCCCATGCGCCGGGAACCCCATGCGCCCGGAAGGCCATGGGCCGGGAGGCCATGCGTCGTGAAGTCCCGGCAACGCATCCCTTAACTCTGAGCGTGTCATGCGCGTAGGTTTCCTACGCGCATGTACTGAAGACGCAACGTGAGTTTTTCATGCGCCGATTTGCGCAGGAATCCCATGCGCCGATCTGGGCATGAATCCCATGCGCCGATTTGCGCAGGAATCCCATGTGCCGATCTGTGCAGGAATCCTATGCGCCGATTTGCGCAGGAATCCCATGTGCCGATTTGCGCAGGAATCCCATGCGCCGATTTGTGCCGGAATCCCATGCGCCGATTGTGCAAAAATCCTATGCGCCGATTTGTGCAGGAATCCCATGCGCCGGAATTGCTCTATTTTGCTGTTTTTGCCCGTTTAAGTTGTTTTGTAGCTAGAATCTTGAAAAACTCAAAACATGAAAGTTGTAGATCTTTTCCTCGGTTTCAAGAATATGTCATTAGTTGTTTTATGCAAGTTTCTCTCATTCATGATAAGGTAAGAATAGAACACGATAGTGGCCCGCCGGGGCGCACTCTTAACAAGTAAACTGACATGATGTATCTCGACAAGCTGTTACGACAGCTAGCCTGACATGACAAGTATGAATGACCTGGACACCGTGGACGATTGTGTTTGCACAAATAAACCAGTACTGTCTTGCATCATGTTTAGGATAGGGATCCCTGAGTACCACGGTCAGGGATACCTACTGCAATTGACTAACGCTAATAAACTAGAATAATTCAGTAGTCATGAAGAGATTTCCCAGCTACAGGCAATCCCGTTATCTAGGCACATTAAGTGGACTTGTAGCCTACCAACGAGTAGGGCACATTTCCAGCACACAGTCACGTGTTGCATTCTTCATAACGGACATTCGACCCGGATAAGTGGATGGTCTGCAGGGCTTGTGGCTGTTGGGATAGTCTCGTTGCATCTTGCTAGTAACTAGGCCTGAGATAACCCTAGTTAGTTAAAGTATCAAGCCGTACTCCTTGCTTGGCCGTGATTGATTGAATGAAGTTTATTCAGGTTAGTCTTATCCTGATCCTGTGCAAGATTGTGACAGGACATGATTATTGATGCTTGTCTTAACAATAACGATCGGGGGTCCAGTTCTGTTCAGGCGAAGGATTACAACCCCGGTCCTTGTTTGGTTTAAGGGTTGTAACCTGGCTCCCGGAGCAGTTCTGTGTCTTCTCTTCGTTTATTGTCTTATTGCAACCCCTGTCATGTTCGTCATGTTTTACCTTACTTCCATACCATGATTATTTATACTGGCCTTAACAATAAAGATCAGGGGTCCAGTTCTGTTCAGGCGAAGGGTTATAACCCCGGTCCTTGTTTGGTTTAAGGGTTATAACCTGGCTCCCGGAGCAGTTCTGTGTCCTCTCTTCGTTTATTGTCTTCATTGTACCAATGGTATTTGAGACGGGTTTTTATTCAGGTGAAGGGCTGCAACCCCGGTCCTTATTTGGTTTAAGGGTTACAGTCTGGCTACTTGAATGGTTTCTCCGTGCTCAATATATTATTGTTATCTCAGTTATCATCAGTATCTTTTAATTACCCTTACTATTTATTTGTGATATGCTGGTTTTAGTTCCTAAGTGAAGCCCTCCTTTGTGGCACTTGCTCTTTCTGGGGTATGACCCAGCTGGTTTTGTATGGCCAGATATCGGAGCAGCTCCAGAGGATCTACCTACCTTCCAGCCAGATGGTGTCCACCAGACGTAACCCTAGGCAATGAGTGGGTTGCATTTGTCTTCCCACTTATTTGTAAAATTATTCTTTTGAGGCGTTTAGCCGACGAGCACGTGTTAGCTCGATTGCACCTTTACTTACTGTCTGCCTACGGGCTGTAACATGATTACAGATCCTAGGGTTGATCATGTATGACTGAACTCTTACTAGTCTTGACATTTTGTACGACTAGCTTCATGATCATCCAATATGTAATGTATGGGACGCCTTGCTATTATTTATTGGTGCTCTGACATCTTGTAACTATTATTGCTTGCTTGAGATTAAGACAATAGGCTTGTTCATGACCATAGGAGACTATTGGCTTGTAGTTAAACCCTCATGTATCTAGACAGCCGTGACCGTATAGCGAGGTGGGTTGCACTTCAATATACGTAGCTGGCTATGTACGTCCTCCGCTCTCCAGTATTCTGGTTCTGGGGCGTGACATGGTTTAAGTGGTGGCCCATGCAGGTCTTATAAATCAAGATATGTGAGGGTTTACCGAATAGTTGTCTCAATCAATACTCGCCCTTGATCTCTGCTCGTATCTTCTGAATCCCTGTAATCTTGACCTGATCACATGCTTGTATCGTTGATCTGTCCTGGTCCTTCCTTATTGTTCCCTATGTCATCTTCTTCAGCGGCATTGTTCCTGGACCTGCCGATCAGCAAGACGGAGCACCTTCCGCGGACCAGCAGCAACCTGGAGATCAATCCCAATATTAGGAGCAGCCTCCAGAGTCATGCCTACTGGAGGAGAGCCACCAGTTCAGCCCGTCCAGCCAGCAGAGCCTGATGATGGCACTTTGGTGGGTCTCATCAGGTCCCTATTAGCTTCCCAGGATCGTCGCGGAGATGCCTTGCACCAGGCGGTGGCAGATGCTTTGACCAGAGGAGGTCATCAGGATAATAGCGCGGCCAACAGCTTCAAGCGCTTGAACCCTCCCTTCTTCGACGGCAGTGAAGATGTGATCGCTGCAGATGCATGGCTTCAGGACACAGAGGTGATTCTAGAAGCAGTCCAGGACTCCAGAAGCCGAGAAGGTGGCCGTAGTGCGCCTGCAGTTGTTGGATCTTGCCCGCAGCTGGTGGGCAGCGCAGGCCGTTGGATTATTGGCACCCATTGCTTGGGCAGTATTCAGAGAGAGATTCCAGACCAAGTATTTCGATGTTGTAGCTCGATACGATCTACAGACGAGGTTCACCAATCTGAAGCAGATGGGCAGGACGGTCGACGGATATGCGGCCGAGTTTTCGAGACTTAGTCAGTTTGCTCCCACCTTGGTAGCGACCGAGTTCGATAGAGCCCAGCGGTTCCAGCAGGGGCTTCATCTGGAGATTCTATTGGCAGTGGAGCACTTTGAGCATCAGACTTTTGATGCAGTATTAAGAGCAGCCCAGAGGCATGAGTATACCTCCCAGAGGATCGTGGATAGGATCGGAGGTCGGAAGCGATCCCACGGCCAGATGAATCAGTCTTCAGCACAAGACCCAGTGGGCAGGGCTTTGACCATTGGAGCTCTGAGGCGGGCGGCCTCAGTAACGTCGGTTCAGCATTCAACCCCGACGCACCCTCAGCAGCAGAAGCAGAAGCAGTCTTCCGCAGTGGGATGTTCACACTGCGAGAAGCCAGGGCATGTGGTATCAGAGTGTCGCAGAGCACAGGGTTTGTGCTTGGTTTGTGGTGCCCCGGACCACAGGGTTGGGAACTGCCCGAACAGGGGAAGTTCATCATCGGCCATCTCTAGTCCTTCAGTTAGAGAACTAGCACCAGTCCAGCAGCAGCAGCAGCTGCAGTACCCGTTCCCGAGGCTATTGCCGACGCAGGCCCAGGCATTCCAGCAGCAGAGACCGCAGCAGTATGCCCAAGCCCAAGCCTTGATCCAGAGCAGGCAGAGGAATTTTTAGCAGAGGGGACCCGCCTCCAGAGGACATGGTCAAGTGCTGGCTTTGACCATGGGAGAAGAAGGAATAGCACCAGGTGAGGTAGTGGCAGGTACTATTCTCGTCAACACCTTTTCAGCTTCAGTATTATTTGATTCCTGGTACCTCGTATTCATTTATGTCTGCACGATTCGCGACACGGATAGGACTGGAAACCCGAGTCATTATCAGTAAGGCTCAATATACTTACTGGTAACGGACTTGTGGGAGTAGATAGAGTATTTTCCTCGTGTCGGATCGTAGTTAGCGGTAGAGAATTCTCCGCTAGATTGATAGAGTTCCCGATGGCCGATTATGATGTGGTCTTAGGGATGGATTGGTTGAGGGACCAGTATGCTAGGATAGACTGCCACATTGGCAGGATTATTTTTAGCATTCCAGGCGAAGTCGGAGTTTTTCCTTCTCCCGAGGCGAAGTTGAACCTTCTCCTCCAGTGTTGCGGATGGCAGTAGCAGTAGTACAGTTACATCGGATAGTCGAAGAGTTTCCAGATGTTTCCCAGAAGAGCTTCCAGTGATGCCGCCAGAACGGAAGATCGAGTTCACCATCGACTTGATTCCCGAACAGCCCCAGTGTCAGAGAGAGTCTACAGGATGGCGCCGTCAGAATTAGAGATATTATACAAGATAATTGAAGAACTCATAACCAAGGGATTCATTCGTGCTAGTGGATCGCCTTGGGGAGCCCCGATGCTTCTTGTGAAAAAGAAGGATGGTACGTCCAGATTATGTGTAGATTATCGTACCTTGAACTCAGTGACAATCAAGAACAGATACCCTCTCCCAAGGATAGATGACTTGTTTGATCAACTCAAGGGGGCAGCAGTATTCTCGAAGATCGACTTGCGGTCAGGATACCATCAGATCAGAGTCAGAGAGCAGGACATCCCGAAGACTAGCTTTCAGATCTAGGTATGGACATTGGGAGTTCCTTGTTATGCCATTTGGAGCAACCAATGCGCCGGATGTATTCATGGACCTCATGAATCGCATCTTCATGCCTTATTTGGATCAGTTCATGATTGTGTTCCTAGATGACATCCTAGTCTACAGTAAAAGTGAAGCAGAGCATGAGCAGCATCTCAGAGTTGTTCTTCAGGTTCTTCGAGAGCACCAGTTGTATGCCAAGTTTAGTAAATGCGAGTTCTGGCTTGATCGTATTTCGTACTTGGGTCATATCATCACCAGAGGAGGAGTAGAAGTGGATCCCCAAAAGATTGTGGCCATAGAGACATGGCCAGTACCCAACACGGTTGCAGAAGTTCGCAGTTTTCTAGGATTGGCCGGCTACTACCGTCGATTTGTTTCAGATTTTGCTCGAATTTCAGCGCCATTGACCCAGTTGACCCGCAAGGATATGCAGTTTGCTTGGACAGCAGAGTGCCAGGATTCTTTTGAGAAGTTGAAGCGAGGCTTGATGACGGTACCCATTCTCACACTTCCAGATGGAACTGGAGGATTCTCAGTATATTGCGATGCTTCAGACAGAGGTCTAGGATGTGTTCTGATGCAGCATGGGAAGGTAATAGCTTATGCATCACGACAACTTCGTGATCATGAGAGGAATTACCCAACCCATGACTTAGAATTGGCAGCAGTAGTGTTTGCACATTAAGTTGTGGAGGTACTACTTGTACGGAGATAGGGTGGAGATTTTCACCGACCACAAGAGCCTGAAGTATGTGTTCACCCAGAAGGATCTTAATATGCGTCAGAGGAGGTGGCTGGAGCTACTTAGTGGATTATGATGTCAACTTGCAGTATCATCCTGGGAAGGCCAACGTCGTTGCAGATGTATTGAGCAGGAGAGCCGGAGTTTATTTCTAACAGCACAACCAGAGCTGTTAGTCGATCTTCAGAAAATGGGTATAGAAGTTGTCCTTCCTACCAGTATGGCATTGATGGCCAGCATGCAAGTTCAGTCCACTATAGTCGAGAGGATCCGGATGGCGCAGTCATTAGATTCCAAGCTTCAGCGACTCAGAGCAGAGTGTGAGGAAGGACGAAGACCAGAGTTATGTATCCATGAAGACGGTACACTTCGACATGGGAAGCATCTTTGTGTACCCAGTGGAGATATCAAACAGGAGATCATGACGGAGGCTCACAGTTCGCAGTATTCCATTCATCCCGGCGGTACGAAGATGTACCGTGATATTCGTCAGCACTTTTGGTGGAATGGCATGAAGAGAGAGATAGCCCGGTTTGTCTCTCGATGCTTGGTTTGTCAACAAGTTAAAGCCGAACATCAGAGGCCAGCTGGACTTCTTCAGCCCTTGCCAATTCCAGAAATGAAGTGGGAGCATATAACCATGGATTTCGTGACTGATTACCTAGATCCCCGGCTGGCAGAGATGCTATTTGGGTTATTATAGACAGGCTCACGAAGGTGGCTCATTTTCTCCCGTTCAGAGTCGGTCAGCCGACGGCTCAGCTAGCAGAGATGTATCTCAGGCAGATCGTCAGGCTTCACGGTATACCAGTCAGTATCACCTCGGACAGAGATTCAAGATTTACGTCGTACTTTTAGCGTAGCTTACAAGAGAGTTTGGGAACTCGCCTCCAGTTCAGCTCCGCTTATCATTCGCAGACTGATGGCCAGTCAGAACGCACGATCCAGACTCTCGAAGATATGTTGAGATCTTGTACACTCGACTTGGTGGTTCGTGGAAAGATCACCTGCACCTGGTGGAGTTCTCTTACAACAATAGTTTCCAAGCTAGTATTCCAGATGGCACCGTTCGAGGCACTGTATGGTAGGAAGTGCCGATCCCTGCTAGCATGGGACGATGTCGGAGAGAGACAGATGCTTGGTCCGAAAATGATTGCTCAGACCGTTGAAGTGGTCAGAAGAGTCAGAGATCATCTTCGAGTTGTCCAAGATCGCCAGCGTCTTTGGGCCGATTCTCATCGACGACCCCTTGAATTCTCGGTCGGCGACCATGTATTCCTGAGGATTTCGCCTAATCGTGGCGTCATTCGTTTCGGCGTACGGGGAAAGCTTAGTCCTAGGTATATAGGGCCGTTCGATATTCTGGAGCGAGTAGGCGATGTGTCCTATCGTCTCGCTCTTTCGCCGTCGCTAAGAGAGGTGCATGACGTGTTCCATGTATCTCAATTACGGCGGTATATCCCGGACCCGAGCCACATCCTAGATCATTCGAAATTGGTTGTTGGTACCAACCTTTCGTATGAGGAGAGGCCCGTGTCTATATTGGACCGGAGAGAGAAGATACTCAATAACAAGACTATTAGTTTAGTCCGAGTTGCTTGGGGTCATCACTCTTTGGGTGAGTCAACGTGGGAGCGTGATGATGATATCCGATCGCGATATCCCGACCTGTCTGACTCGTAAGGTATAATGTCTTCCTTATGCCTTATGCTTTTAATTCCTTGCTTGAATAAATGACTGCATGATAGACTGCTTGTAATAGATTACGATTATTATAGCTGGTCCTTGCAATTCTAGTCTCTTGATTAAATTTCGAGGACGAAATTCTTTTAAGGAGGGTAGAGTTGTAATGCCTGTAGTTCGTATTACGTATCTTGGAATACGTGTACGTATTTCATCTTGTATTACATATCTCTTGGCTTGGCTCGATTTAGTTTGGGTTGGCTTGGTTCGGGTTGGGTTGCTTGGTTCATCATGAACCAAGGGGAGAACCCCTACCTACCATCCCATCATCCTTTATTAACCCATTCCTTCATTCTCTCTCTTCATTATTCTCTTCTTCTCCACATTTACTCTTCCACCTACCAGGAAGAGAGAGAGCTTAGGCAAGTGCAAACTTGCTTCATGATGGATCTCAAGTTTTATTGTTCTATTCTCTTCCTTACTTGATTCTAAGATACTTTAGAACTTGGCATTTTCCATTTTGATGGTTATATTTTTGTAGATCTAAGTTTTAAGTTCCTTTTTGTTTAGTTTTCTTGGTTTTGATCTCTAAAAATTTGGTATTTCCAAAAACTAATGGTTCTATGTTGTAGAGAATTCAATTTCATTCAGTTTTGGCTTTTGTTTTGCTTGATTTTGACTTCGGATGAGGAAGTTATGGCCATAGCAAGTTTTTAGAACTTTCATGGCTGAACTTGCTGTTTGGGGACGATGAACCCCATGCGCCGGGAACCCCATGCGCCCGGGAGGCCATGCGCCGGGAGGCCATGCGCCGTGAAGTCCCGGCAACGCATCCCTTAACTCCGAGCGTGTCATGCGCGTAGGTTCCTTACGCGCATGTACTGAAGACGCAACGTGAGTTTTCTATGCGCCGATTTGCGCAGGAATCCCATGCGCCGATCTGTGCAGGAATCCCATGCGCCGATTTGTGCAGGAATGCCATGCGCCGATCTGTGTAGGAATCCCATGGGCCGATTTGCGCAGGAATTCCATGCGCCGATTTGCGCAGGAATCCCATGCGCCGATTTGTGCATGAATTCCATGCGTCGGAATTGCTCTATTTCGCTGTTTTTGCCCGTTTAAGTTGTTTTGTAGCTAGAATCTTAAAAAACTCAAAACATGAAAGTTGTAGATCTTTTCCTTGGTTTCAAGAATATATCATTAGTTGTTTTATGCAAGTTTCTCTTATTCATGATAAGGTAAGAATAGAACACGATAGTGGCCCGCCGGGGCGCACTCTTAACAAGTAAACTGACATGATGTATCTCGACAAGCTGTTACGACAGCTAGCCTGACATGACAAGTATGAATGACCTGGACACCGTGGACGATTGTGTTTGCACAAATAAACCAGTACTGTCTTGCATCATATCTAGGATAGGGATCCCTGAGTACCATGGTCAGGGATACCTACTGTAATTGACTAAGACTAATAAACTAGAATAATTCAGTAGTCATGAATAGATTTCCCAGCTACAGGCAATCCCGTTATCTGGGCGCATTAAGTGGACTTGTAGCCTACCGACGAGTTGGGCACATTTTTAGCACACAGTCACGTGTTGCATTCTTCATAACGAACATTCGACCCGGATAACTGGATGGTCTGCAGGGCTTGTGGCTGTTGGGATAGTCTCGTTGCATCTTGCTAGTAACTAGGCGTGAGATAACCCTAGTTAGTTAAAGTATCAAGCCGTACTCCTTGCTTGGCCGTGATTGATTGAATGAAGTTTATTTCAGGTTAGTCTTATTCTGATCCTGTGCAAGATTGTGACAGGACATGATTATTGATGCTTGCCTTAACAATAACGATCGGGGGTCCAGTTCTGTTCAGGCGAAGGGTTACAACCCCGGTCCTTGTTTGGTTTAAGGGTTGTAACCTGGCTCCCGGAGCAGTTCTGTGTCCTCTCTTCGTTTATTGTCTTATTGCAACCCCTGTCATGTTCGTCATGTTTTACCTTACTTTCATACCATGATTATTTATACTGGCCTTAATAATAAAGATCAGGGGTCCAGTTCTGTTCAGGCGAAGGGTTACAACCCCGGTCCTTGTTTGGTTTAAGGGTTGTAACCTGTCTCCCGGAGCAGTTCTGTGTCCTCTCTTCGTTTATTGTCTTTACTGTACCAATGGTATTTGAGACGTGTTTCTATTCAGGTGAAGGGCTGCAACCCCGGTCCTTGTTTGGTTTAAGGGTTGCAGTCTGGCTACTTGAATGGTTTCTCCGTGCTCAATATATTATTGTTATCTCAGTTATTATCAGTATCTTTTAATTACCCTTACTATTTATTTGTGATATGCTGGTTTTAGTTCCTAAGTGAAGCCTCCCTTTGTAGCACTTGCTCTTTCTGGGGTCTGACCCAGCTGGTTTTGTATGGCCAGATATCGGAGCAGCTCCAGAGGATCTACCTACCTTCCAGCCAGATGGTGTCCACCAGACGTAACCCTGGCAACGAGTGGGTTCCTTTTGTCCCCCCACTTATTTGTAAAATTATTCTTTTGAGACGTTTAGCCGACGAGCACGTGTTAGCTCGATTGTACCTTTACTTACTGTCTGCCTACGGGCTGTAACATGATTGACAGATCCTAGGGTTGATCATGTATGACTGAACTCTTGCTAGTCTTGACATTTTGTACGACTAGCTTCATGATCATCCAATATGTAATGTATGGGACGCCTTGCTATTATTTATTGGTGCTCTGACATCTTGTAACTATTATTGCTTGCTTGAGATTGAGACAATAGGCTTGTTCATGACCATAGGAGACTGTTGGCTTGTAGTTAAATTCTCATGTATCTAGACAGCCGTGACCGTATAGCGAGGTGGGTTGCACTTCAATATACGTAGCTGGCTATGTATGCCCCCGCTCTCCAGTATTCTGGTTCTGGGGCGTGGCATGGTTTAAGTGGTGGCCCATGCAGGTCTTGTAAATCAAGATATATGAGGGTTTACCGAATAGATGTCTCAATCAATACTCACCCTTGATCTCTGCTCGTATCTTCTGAATCCCTGTAATCTTGACCTGATCACATGTTTGTATCGTTGATCTGTCCTAGTCCTTCCTTATTGTTCCCTATGTCGTCTTCTTCAGCGGTATTGTTCCTGGACCTGCCGATCAGCAAGAGGAGCACCTCCCACGGACCAGCAGCAACCTGGAGATCAATCCCAACATTCAGGAGCAGCCTCCAGAGTCATGCCTACTAGAGGAGAGCCACCAGTTCAGCCCGTCCAGCCAGCAGAGCCTGATGATGGCACTTTGGTGGGTCTCATCAGGTCCCTATTAGCTTCCCAGGATCGTCGCGGAGACGCCTTGCACCAGGCGATGGCAGATGCTTTGACCAGAGGAGGTTATCAGGGTAATAGCGCGGCCAACAGCTTCAAGCGCTTGAACACTCCCTTCTTCGACGGCAGTGAAGATGCGATCGCTGCAGATGCATGGCTTCAGGACACAGAGGTGATTCTAGAAGCAGCCAGGACTCCAGAAGCCGAGAAGGTGGCCGTAGTGCGCCTGCAGTTGTTGGATCTTGCCCGCAGATGGTGGGCAGCGCAGGCCGTTGGATTATTGGCACCCATTGCTTGGGCAGTATTCAGAGAGAGATTCCAGACCAAGTATTTCGATGCTGTAGCTCGATACGATCTACAGACGAGGTTCACCAATCTGAAGCAGATGGACAGGACGGTCGACGGATATGCGGCCGAGTTTTCAAAACTTAGTCGGTTTGCTCCCACCTTGGTAGCGACCGAGTTCGATAGAGCCCAGCGGTTCCAGCAGGGGCTTCATCTGGAGATTCTATTGGCAGTGGAGCAGTTTGAGCATCAGACTTTTGATGCAGTGTTAAGAGCAGCCCGGAGGCATGAGTATACCTCCCAGAGGATCGTGGATAGGACCGGAGGTCGGAAGCGATCCCATGGCCAGAGGAATCAGTCTTCAGCACCAGCCCCGGCGGCCAGGGCTTTGACCATTGGAGCTCCGAGGCGGGCGGCCTCAGTAACGTCGGTTCAGCATTCAATCCCGACGCACCCTCAGCAGCAGAAGCAGAAGCAGTCTTCCGCAGTGGGATGTTCACACTGCGGGAAGCCAGGGCATGGGTGCTCTGACATCTTGTAACTATTATTGCTTGCTTGAGATTGAAACAATAGGCTTGTTCATGACCATAGGAGACTCTTGGCTTGTAGTTAAACCCTCATGTATCTAGACAGCCGTGACCGTATAGCGAGGTGGGTTGCACTTCAATATACGTAGCTGGCTATGTACGCCCCCGCTCTCCAGTATTCTGGTTCTGGGGCATGACAGACGCGACGGCAGAGCATTTGGGAGTAGATGGAGAGTGGGTCGGAGGAGATGGCGATGACGGTGTTGAAGGAGAAGGGGTTGGGGCTGGTAATGGCGGAGAAGAGGAAGGCGGCGAAGGAAGAGTCGGGGTCGACGGTGCGGTGGAGGAGGCTGCTTGTGACGAAGGGGTTGCGGAAGAGGCCGACGACGACGGCGTGGGCGAGGATGGAGCGGAGGCGACGGAGGGAGGGGCGGTGCAAGAGGAGCTGGAGACGGGGGTGCCGTTGGAACAACCGGTTGCTCCGCACCCAACATAGGACCTCCTCCTCTCTTATAAAGAGAGGGGCAATTTAGTCCTTTCGTCATCGTTGAACCAAAGCACATGGGTCGGACCAAAAACTCACTGTGCTTTATATTATAGACTAGTGGATAACCCGTGCCATAATTGCACGGACACGAATTCGGCCTTCTCGACGTAGGCGTGCAGGCACCGGGCCAGCGCCAGGGAGTTTCGGACGGAGACGCAGCCTCCGAACCCGGCCTTCTCGACCTAGGCATGCAGGCACCGGGCCAGCGCCAGGGACCCGAGCCCAGCGGAGGCGAACACGGCAAAGACCACGGTGGTGGCGTGGGGCCTCATGGAGGCGAAGACGCGCAGGACCGTCGCGAGACGTCCGAGGGCGGCGAGGTCCGAGACGACGGCGGTCCAGGAGACGACATCCCTGTGCGGCATTCCGTCGAACACCCACAGGGCGTGGTCGGCGGAGCCGCGTCGGGAGTAGACGGTAAGCAGGACGGTCTACACGAAGGGGTCGGGCCGGAATTCGAGGAGGAGTGCGTGTGCGTGGAGAGACCTAGTGGCGGCGGCGGCGGTGGTGTTAAGCAAGGGAGAGAAGGTGTGAAAGTCGAGAGGAACGCGACGGCGGAGCATTTGGGAGTAGATGGAGAGTGGGTCGGCGGAGATGGCGATGGCGGTGTTGAAGGAGAAGGGGTTGTGGTTGGTCATGGCGGAGAAGAGGGAGGCGGCACCGACTTAGGTGTCATCTTCGGCTTTTTGGGCAGATGCCAACCGACACGTTTTCGGTAGCGCCTGAAAACATCGTCATATGTGAGCTTCCTTTTCATGAGCCCACCTCGCTTCCTGATTCAATCTGAAGACCAGTCATTAGGAGGTCTTCAGAGTTAACATCGTCCCTGGCCTGTAGTCCTGCTGGGCCAAGGTTCATGCTGGATAAGAACTCCTGCAAAACTCGGCCTTCTCGACGTAGGCGTGCAGGCACCGGGCCAGCGCCAAGGACCCGAGCCCGGCGGAGACGGACACGGCAAAGACCACGGTGGCGGCGTTCGGGACGGCATGGGGCCTCGTGGAGGCAAAGATCGCATGGCCGTCACGGGGCGTCCGAGGGCGGCGAGGCCCGACACGGCGGCGGTCCAGGAGACGACATCCCTGTGCGGCATTCCGTCGAACACCCGCAGGGCGTGGTCGACGGAGCCGCGTCGGGAGTAGGCGGTGAGCAGGACGCTCTGCACGAAGGGTCGGGCCAGAATCCAAGGAGGAGGGCGTGTGCGTGGAGCGACCTGGTGGCGGCGACGGCGGTGGTGGTGTTGAGCAAGAAAGAGAAGGTGTGGGAGTCGGGAGGGACGCGACGACGGAGCATTTGGGAGTAGATGGAGAGTATGTCGGCGGAGATGGCGATGGCGGTGTTGAAGGAGAAGGGGTTGGGGCTGGTAATGGCGGAGAAGAGGGAGGCAACGAAAGAAGGGACGGGGTCGGCGGCGCGGTGGAGGAGGCTGCTTGTGACGAAGGGGTTGCGGAAGAGCACTACCAAAATTTATCGTTTTAGCGACGGCCCTATCCGTCGCCAATCCGACGGTAATTACTATTAGCGACCGATAACCGACGGATTTTGGCCAAAAAAATCCGTCGGCAATCAGCTCGTCGCTAATAACGGTTCGTCGCTACGTTGTCGTCAAACGACGGAATAGCGACGGATTGTCGACGTCACAATACGAAGCATTAGCGACGCATTTCCGACGGACTGTCGTCCATTTCAACTATTAAGTACTGAACTGTGTAGACAATAGCGACGTAAAATTTCGTCGGTAACCCGTCGTAACAGCGTATCAGAGCGTATCGTTCCGTCGCTCATCCGTCGGTATTCGTCGGTAAGGTCCGTCGCTACGTAGTCGAAGAATTGTACCGCCAAATTCCTACACAATTCCTGCCAAATAATCGACTACGTAGCGACGGCTCGACATCCGTCGCTATAATACCGACAGCCTAGCGAAGGATATGCGACCTTTCCTCCCCATAAAATTAAAATAAAAATGGCAAAGGCGTGTGGTCGGTAATCAGTCGGTGTGCGGCCACGAAGCCGTCGCTAACGCCGACGGAAAAATTCCGTCGCTAAATATCCGTCGCTAATTGAGTGTATTTTGGTAGTGGAGGCCGACGACGACGGCATGGGCGAGGATGGAGCGGAGGCGACGGAGGGAGGGGCGGTGCAAGAGGAGCTGGAGACGGGGGTGCCATTGGAACAACCGGTTGCTCCGCACCCAACATGGGACCTCCTCCTCTCTTATAGAGAGAGGGGCAATTTAGTCCTTTCATCATCGTTGAACCAAAGCACATGGGTCGGACCAAAAACTCATTGTGCTTTATATTATAGACTAGTGGATAACCCGTGCCATAATGGCACGGACACGAATTCGGCCTTCTCGACGTAGGCGTGCTGGCACCGGGCCAGCGCCAGGGAGTTTCGGACGGAGACACGGCCTCCGAACCCGGCCTTCTCGACCTAGGCATGCAGGCACCGGGCCAGCGCCAGGGCGGCGAGGCCCGAGACGGCGGCGGTCCAGGAGACGACGTCCCTGTGCGGCATTCCGTCGAACACCCACAGGGCGTGGTCGGCGGAGCCGCGTCGGGAGTAGGCGGTGAGCAGGACGGTCTACACGAAGGGGTCGGACCGAAATTCGAGAGAGGGGCAATTTAGTCCTTTCATCATCGTTGAACAAAAGCACATGGGTCGGACCAAAAATCCACTGTGCTTTATATTATAGATAAAGCACAGGGGTAGTCAGTATAATTATTTTCTAAATAAAGATAGTCTCTATATTACTCATGAAATATAGGGATGTCAATGTATTTATTTCTTTAATTTTTTTCTTCTTCCAGAGTACTAATGGCATCCCAACAAAGTAGCACTTAAAGACGTTTTTGACACCTTTATTTTCACTACTTAATTTTGATATTTCAACTTTATAAATTATTGTTTTGAAACACCTTTGGTCTAAACTTAGTTACAAATAGGAGTTCATCGTGACAAAAATAATATTGTTCTTTTGAATGCAGATATTTGAGTCAGGATTCAGCTCATTTTGCCCAGATGCAAAAAGGTCTAAAATTGGGGTAAATGCCAATGCGACTTCAGCAAACCTTTCTGTATGATTAAATGCCGCGAAGGCCTCAGTAAAAAATTTTGATAGGGAAGCTAAAACGTGAACAATTAATAAAATAATAAGTAGGAATATGTATGTTGAGTTGGATCTCAACACGGATTCGTGAGGCAGACAAGATCCACTTTATGATTTTGACATCGCACCATAAAAGTAAAATATATTTCTTATTTTCAAATTTGATCCTGTTACTAAATAACTCCAAATTTTTATTTCTGGCTATGTAGTAGCAGGGTCTCATATAATAGTGGATATTAGGATTTGGGTCTTGAAAATGACGGACGCCAGGGTTTGGGTCGCTAAACCATTATTTACGTACGCGAATGAATAGTGATTTGGAGACCCAAATCCTAACGTCGGTCATTTTCGAAATCCAAAGTCCAATTTTAACTATTATATGATACCGTATTACTAAATAACCCATTTATGAACTTCAGATATTTATAGGCTCTTAAAAAAGAAAATAAAGCCAATAAAAATAAATGAATAGATTTCCATTACAACACTGAATTCGTTAATGAGAAATGAATGCCATGAACTCCGAGATATTAACACTTTTCCTATTCATTCATTGGGTTTGCGATTCTCATGAATGGAACCAAAATCCTAGAAGAAGAAAAGTATCAGAACAGAAGGTAAGATTTTATTTTGGTGTCATCAGGACCGACACTCTCAATCGCTATCAAGGAAAGAAGTCTATTTGCCAAAACATTGACAATACATAGTTTGCAGTATCGGCGGATATCGACTCGATACAGTCGATACCGATACGATTTTGCATCTCCCGATCCCACACAGACAAGCACTAATACGGACCGGTACCAACCGTTACCAATATTAGGGTCTCTTTCTAGACAATTCAGCAATGAAAATCGATAGAAAAGGCTAATCAATAAGGATGTAAAAATATAGTAAGGTTGTAAAAGTATGCTAATGAATAAAACTTATCTAATGCATATAAACCAATCAACAATGGTGACTAATATTTAATTCAGTTACGAAACAATACAGAAAATACTTCAAATTATTACATAATGTCTAGATTTTTTTTTAATTTATTAATAATCAGTTATTTTCCAATACCAAAAAAATCCAATACTTCGATATGAAACCGCCGATGCTATCGATCCCGATACTCACAGGAAGGATTTGATACCGACTCCAATACCGATACTGCAAATCTTGGACTGATATGGAGAAGAGAAGTTGAATTGTATGCCTATCTTCCCCATATCATGTTCAGATTGCCTAAGTATATAAAAGTAGTTAATCTGAAAGGGGTAAAGAAAAACAATCTGTTATCAAATAGAAAAAACTCAAAAAGTTGTGTTTTGTTAAAAACTTGATATCGTTTCAAGAAGAGAGATGACAAATCTCCATGTGTAACAACTGGGTGGGGACTACCACATCTATAGGGTACTAGTAATTATAATTATATATTTTTGATTGGAATATAAATAAAATAATAATAATAATTTTCAAAATTCATCGATTTTGGACGTTTATAAGGACACCAAAATTATACTACATTGATTTTGGAAAAAATTTGAGCCGGCCAAAACTAGTGGGTCGACAAAATTAAAAACCAGGAGTTTTTAAAATACTTCATAAACGGCCGGTTCAAAAATATTCCAAAACAGATGAAAGTACTGTTACCAAGCAGACTCGTAGAAAGATTACTTAGAGCATCATTAGTAAGGCCCATCCCATTTTCTAGATTCTAGATTTAGAATGTAGGAGCTCATTTTGTAGAATAATAAGTCTCATCCCTAGTCCCAATTTCTACAATTTCGGTCCCAACCCATCCATGGGTGCTAAGGGTTGGGCCTCCCAATTTCTAGATTCTAGATTGTAGAAACTCGTTTTGTAGAATAGTAAGTTCCAATTTGGAGCCCAACTTTCTAGATTCTAAATTTTATATTATTTTTTCCTACATTAATTTTTGACCACACAATTTTTGGGACCGGAGCTCACTTTATCATTTCCTACTATTCTCATACAAACCCAACCCATTCTACATTTACCTTTTTTTTAAAATTTTGGGCTCCAAATTGCATTGGAGAGTCCCAACTACTAATGATGCTCTTACAGAGGCAAACACATGAGCCTGTCACCCACTGTCTCTGAACAGCTTCATAGGTAGATCAAAGGAGAGGTCAGCGAAAGCAGAAAGTAGAAGATCAACTCTAAGTTCATCTCTCCTTGGGTCAAGATTTGTAATATCATTATCGGAATCGGTACCGGATCCTTTCTATGAGTATCGGGATCGACAGTATTAGCAGTTTCGCATCGATGTATCGAATTTTTGGGTATCAAAAAGCAAATAATTAATAATAAATTACTAAAATTTTAGATATAAATTATGCATTTATTTATAATTTTAAGTATTTCATGTGTTATTTCTTATTAGCTTTGAAATTGATTAAAATAGTAATCACACTTTTTTTACTAGTTTTAAAATTGAATGAAATAGCAGTCACCTTGCCAATTGGTTTATCTGTAATCGATTAATTTTCTTCGTTTACATGCTTTTACAACTTTACTGTGCTTTTATACCCTTATTGGTTGCTCTTTTTCGTTATCTCGCTCAGTATCTATATCGAATCGAATCGGGATAATACCCAAACCGTATCGGGATAGGTAATATCAGATTGGTAAAGAAAGAAAAGTGCCAAAGTGAATAGAGTACCAACCGCCTCATGAAAATGCGACCTCAATGAGGAAGACATCATCCAAAAACATTTCCAGCCACATACAATAAAGAATACAAGAAAGATTACAAAGATTAATTAGGTACGGAATTCTCATTGGAGCCTTTGCGCACTGTAAATTTTTTTGCTCAACTGTGCAGTGTTAATATGATTGCAATTGTGCACATGCTTACGAAGTCCCCTTCTTTCTTGAACAGAATCAAAGGTGTTTTCCTACTAATCATAATAGAAGAAATTAAACCTTTTGACTTGCAAACATTTCATTTTCTTTCTACATGACCTAACAACATTGCACTTATAAGAACTCCAACCTTCCAAAGTCATAACCGAACATATCCAGAATTCGGTTCCAATCAATAACATTCATCTTAATGTAGTTTAATCCCAATAATAATTTAGATGCTCTATAGTTTAACTTCCTTTGTTAAACATCTGATATAATTCTAAATAATGTATTTAAGATCTTGAAAATTATAACACTATATTTTGTGTTAGTTTATAAACTCGGATGTTCATAAAAGGGTATAACAAGGGAATACTCATATTTCTGTGATAATAAGCAAAGAATTTCAAATTCTGGTTTTGGATTTGAAAAGTAATCATTATCCACTTTCCAAATGAAAATTCAAAGAATCCAAACAAAATAGAACTCCATAAATTTGGTTCCAAATCTATATCTATGGAATCTTCAAATCCATAATCAAATGGGAAGATTTATGAAATGCCCAAAAACTAAAAAAGTTTTATGTAAAACCCACCGCTAAAAAAAACTTTCATCGCGTGCCCAGAATTAGAGAAACTTATCCAAAGCGGGTTCCAAATGACCCTTTTGCCCTTCCTTTTAATTTATTGGAAACACCCACAAAACTGCTCTTAAAAAAAAAGTTTCAATACTCCATCTTCTTCCATACGCTGCTCACTTTCGAATCTAGGTTTTCTCCTCAAAAATCTTCAAAAACTCATCGAAAAATTTTGAAAAGACCGAGACGAACGACAAAAGTGCTAAAACGGAGGTCCAAACATCATTTTTTTGCGAATCTAAAATTTCGGAAGAGAAGGCCGTCTAACGGTGAAGCTGTTACTTTCAGTCTCCTCGACGATACGCTCATTTTGCGACAAACGGGACCTCGTTTCGACCTCCCAGTCAAAAGTTATGGCCCTCCAAAGTTTCAGCTAACCATAAAATGCAGGAGAATGGCATTCTCCGTCTAATTTACACGGAGAATGACCATTCTCCGTCTTAATTAGGACGTAGAATGAAATTCTCCGTCTTAATTTACACGGAGAATGGTCATTCCAGTGTTAAAACGCAGGAGAATGACCATTCTCCGTGTTAGAAACACGGAGAATGCCATTCTCCGTGTTAAATGAAACGGAGAATGTCATTCTCCGTGTTAAATAAAACGGAGAATGGCATTCTCCGTCCTAATTAAGACGGAGAATGGCCATTCTCCGTGCTAAATTAAACGGAGAATGACCATTCTCCGTCTTAATTAGGACGGAGAATGCCATTCTCCGTGTAATTTATCACGGAGAATGGTCATTCCAGTGTTAAAACGCAGGAGAATGACCATTCTCCGTGTTAGAAACACGGAGAATGCCATTCTCCGTGTTAATTAGGACGGAGAATGCCATTCTCCGTGTTAATTAGGACGGAGAATGCCATTCTCCGTCTTAAATAAAACGGAGAATTCCATTCTCCGTCCTAATTAAGACGGAGAATGGCATTCTCTGTCCTAATTAAGACGAAAACGGAGAATGTCATTCTCCGTGTTAATTAGGACGGAGAATGGCATTCTCCGTCCTAATTAAGACGGAGAATGCCATTCTCCGTCCTAATTAAGACGGAGAATGGTCATTTCCAGTGTTAAACGTGTAATTTAGTTTTTCAGGAATAAAGAGTTTCGTTCTTCTTTCAAAGCGATGATAATTCTTATGGAAAAGAAGAAGAAAGATCTTCTCTCCACAATTGAAGATCTGAGTTCAAATGTGTCCACGATGAAGATGATGATGATGGTGATGATGATGACGAGCGATGATCTGAGTTCGACTGAAGAAAAACACACCGAACTACGAACGATCTTTGCGATCTCTGCTGAATATGAGAGCAATGGAATTCAGATTTCCCGTGAAGAAGAAGACGAAAATCGCAATCCAGATCTGAGTTTTTTGAATTCAAATACATATAGATGACCAATTCGCGCGGAGGGGTAGTTTCGGTATTATAAAAATAGCAGTTTCTAGCGGGTGGCATCTAAAAGGGAATCTTGGAATATTTAACGTGAAAATACGTAATTCTGGGTATTTCATAAAACTTATCCAGCGGGTGGACATTCATAAAAGCCCACCCCGAAATTGGATTTCTCAGCAATTTCCAGTAATGAAATTTATGGAACCAAAAAGCAACTTGAGTTCGTAACTATTTTGGCTTCTATATAGCAACAATATGGGAGGTTGACGTAAAGTTGATCATAAAATTCTGTAAGTTATGAAATCAACCACACAAAAATTGGAGGACAAATGGCAACTTCCACGATCATACATCTCACCGGCAAAGCTGAGGATTATTTAGTAATAGGGTCTCACAGATATATGAATATTAGATTGGTCTCAAAATGATTAATATTAGAGTTTGGGTCTCGAAATTCATGTAGACTAATGAACAATGATTCTTGACCAAACTGTCTCGAAACCCTGATATATATGCAAATGACCTCTAGCGGGTTAAGAGAGATGCATGCGGTCCAAGTGGGGAGATATATTATTTTTTTTGTTTTTTTTATTACTATATATTAGGCTATTACTAAATATGCTAAATTTTAACTTGATACCCTTAACTATCCATGTTTGGCAACTTAATACCTTAAACTTTTAAAATAGGTAACTTGCTACCATCAACTATTTAATATTTTCAACTACATACCCTAAAAAAAATATTCCGAAATTATCCCTGTCCCTCCATTCTCTCCCCCCCCCCCCCCCCTCTATCTCTCTCCGGCGACCCCCCCCCCCCCCTCCCTCTCCGGCGGGTGGGGGCCAGGCACATGCGCGTGGGCGAGGCAGCGCGCACGGGGGGCAACGCGCAGCAACGGGCAGCATGAGCGCGGGCGAGGGTGGACAGGGGCAACGTGCAGCAGCTGGCGGGGGCGGACGGCGACGGCGCGCAGCAGCCGGCGGGAGTGGACGTGCGGGGGCAGTGCGCGCGCACAAGCTGACGGCATGAGCGGGCGGCAGTCGTCGGTGCGCACGGCTGCGGGGTGGGGGTGGGGGGGGCTGTGGTTGAACGGCCGGAGGAGGGAGTGGGGAGGGGGGTAGGTGATGGGAAAGGGGGTAGGGGGAGAGAGGGGGTATTTTAGGAGAAATTTTTTTAGGATATCAAGTTAACTATTTTGTAAGTTTAAGGTATTAAGTGTCAAACAAGAATAGTTGAGAGTATCAAGTTGAAATTTAGCCTACTAAATATCCCAAAGATTTACACTAGCTTCCTTCCCCATGAAACTTTCATCAAAACCTTCATAGCCCTCACGAGATTCTCCCATGCATTGTCCCTCAGCAACAGCCAACCTCTAAATCACCTCCATTTCCATTTCCACCCACATCTGAAGCCCTGAAAGTGAAAGTTGTAACCACATTTCATTCAATGCCGCCTCCTCCTCCTCCTTCTTCTTCTTCTTCTTCTTCAACACCTTCACATTCTGCACCTCTCGCACAATGGACCATCATGGTGGTATCGAGCAGCTGCACCTCGACGTGCCTCTCATATCGACCAGGCGACCCGTGCCGGCCAATGCCAGCAAATCGAGCCACCCCGGCTCGGACCGGGACGACTACATCGACGCCAGCCGCAGCGTCCCTTTCGCGTGGGAAGCGGCTCCGGGCGTGCCTAAAGGTCCCGTGACGCGGACCGGCTCTAGCAAGCACAACGAGTTATCCTGCACTCCCAGACCCCCGCCCGGTCGGTGGCGCCCCCCGAGCTGCAGCGACGGAAGGCGACGCGACAGCAGTGCCGACGCGGACAAATGCAGCAACGGCACCAGCGACGACTTGGTAGTACTTGACAGGGGCTCGCTCGGACCGGGCGCCAGCCGAGCAACGAGCTTCCTCATGGACCGCTTCCTTCCCGCGGCCGCCGCCTTAGCTGCAGCGTCCCTGGACAAGCACTGGCAGCAGCAGCAGCGAAGAACTCCACCGGGCTCAAGGAAACAGCAACTGGCCACTCCCTCCTCGGGCTGCGGGCTCATCGAACTGTTTCCTCTGAGCCTGAAGAGCGTTGCCGCGTGCCGGTTCAAGAGCCCGGTTCGGTGCCAGACGACACCAAAGGTTGCTACTACGCTCGAAGCTTTCACTCAGAGAAGCAGAAGGATCAGCGCCAGCGATGGTTTGAGCTTGGAGGATGGGTGAGCATCAATACATACAAGTCCCCTGGGTGGGGACTGCCATTGCCGGACACCGGTAGCCCGAGAATTAGGGGAGCAAGAGTGGACTTAGAGAAGGGAAGAAGATTGGTAGATGGAAGAAGACCCCAAGATTAAGAACAACAGGTGCTGGAGGAAAAGAACACAGGCTTGCTCAAACAGTGACCTCTGCGAACAGAGGATACTAAAAATTGTACTGTGTCGTGTCCAGATTGTAACTTGTTGTTTTTCAAGACATTATATATTGTACTGTGCAACAGATTTATTGAATCTTTATATATAAACCCTTGCATGTTCTTTGTAAATGTAGATAACATTTGTAGATGTCACATTTTTAGATGCTACAAAAGAGAATTTATAGCGGATAATAAACAAAATAGTCTAAATGCAGCATGAATCACTCGACAAATTGTAGACTCATTCGATCTCAAGATCTTACTGAAATGCGGCACAATCACGAGAGACATTATTTCATGACCATAATGTTTCCGATCTATATAACCCGAACAGGCCTCTTCGATCATCAATAACTTAAGGTACGACTTCTGCTTGTGCGTCTAAAATCGATCATTGTTCAGCCACTTTATGAACTTTGGAACAGGAATCCATATCATCACTAACCTTCAAACTGTCCAGGTTTAAGGTCGAGCCACGGGCAAGGGAGCAATCAAGCACCAATGTTCTCAATTTCAGCAGTCTTGTTCATTCTCTTAACAATACCTGCTATAACCTGTTGCAGCATGAAAGGGTTAAGAAACAAAGCACAGTAAGAAACAAAGCACATAAATCAAATTATTCATTCAAGTGATTAAAATCTTCTAGTTGCAATTTGAAACTCGACACTTGCAGTACCTTGCCAGGTCCCAATTCGTAGCTTTTCTGCAACCTTTGCTCAAGAGAGTCTTCACCGTCGATTCCCATTGAACTGGAGAAGTCACCTGTGATTTGATTAAAAAAAAACAATAATGATCTAGAAAGAATGGTTTGCTGCGGACAGATGCAAACTAGCATGGCGAGGAACTTGCCTGACGAGCCAAAATCTTCTTGATCGTATCAGGATCTGAGTGTGGCAGTGCGTCCACATTTGAGATGACTGGTATCCTGGGGGTTCTTATGTCTGTTGCTGCCAATGCAGCTTCCAATCTCGAGACAGCTGGCTCCATGAAACTAGTGTGGAAAGCACCAGCAACAGCAAGCCGCACCTAATGAAGTCATACCACAAGTTTCAAGCTGTATCAATCAACTCAAGTTCACGACAAGTAGTCAAGAGTTCCTTAGACGATTAAACCTATTCTTCCACTGACAAGCGGATCAATGTATGTCATTGATCAAGGAAACAATGTAAACTCCCTGAGGCTAAAGATGATATGTTGCTTTCAATAAAACGGTTAGATTAAGTTAATCTCATTTTGGTAGTTTGCGAGTAGCTTGGGAGAACTACATATAGTGTGGTGTCTGACATACTATTCTGTGATTTACTGTGCCTCTCAAGCAGGCAGGCTCCACCTAGGGAGTACTGGATTTCAATAAATTAGCTATCATTTGATGAGAAACTTTCTCAAGAGCTACCTATTGGAAACGAATCTATTTCTAGGTTTACTATTTGAAGTGATTTTTTTCCCTGGTTCCAATCTTGTGCTTCGAGAGACGAATTCCTCAATAGCAATTTACTTTTCTTTTTAGTCTAAGAAGAAATTCAAGGGTTTCTTCCTCTCCTGCATGAGCTTAAATCAAGCCTGATAATGAGGTACACAGACATGGAGATGGATAAGTAAAAGAGTCATTTGTATTTACCTCCCATTGCTAACCCCTAACTCTTTTTCCCCAAATATTAATTTCATTACTACTACCCCCATTTCTCAAGAGTTAGCACTATTAATTGTCTGTGTGGGAGGGAAAGGAGGGGGGGGGGGGGGGGGGGGGGGGGGGTGTTAAGTACAAATAACTAATAAAATAATATAAATCAAATTTTTATCTCTACAAAAAAAATATCTAGAGCATAACCATAATAGGGTCCGAATATGTATGGTTTTTATAAAAGTATATGGGTTTTGAAAGGATCCAGGCAGACTTTCAAAATTCAGATTCTTTGTCCTTATGGCCTCATCATGGGTTCCATTAGTGCGGAGAAATTACTGTTTATGGAAGAATGCTGACAGCATTTGTAAGTAATTACAGTAAAGTTGGTGAGGCAATGTTGCAGACATTGGGAAGCTCATCTGTTAGCATCGTCACAAATGCAAGCGAATGATATTCTCGATAAGGATAATGTACCATTGACTGAAGCAGCTTTTAAACAAGTTAGATGGCAGTATATGATGAATATGTAATTATGCATATAACCCAAACTTAGAATATAATGGTAAAATGAAGATTGCAAAGTCATACTCCTATCTCGGGCTGGATTTGGTAAAACTTATCTGGGCTGCTTCTGCTTATACTTTTAAAAACCAGCAAAAGGAACTGTATGGTAACACATTTTTAGTAAGCTAGTTCGTTCTTTTGGCTGCTTTTGAAAGAAGGGGGAAGCTGCTTTTGCTTGTGCGTTTTGAAAAGAAACAACTATACCAAACCCTAAGTAAAAAGTATGGGAAAATTGACAATGTTACTTTTAACCTCCATCCTCTTCATATTCCACTTAACCAGTACGTCTATATTTACAATCTCCTTACCACTTCCCTCTTTCCCATGTGAGAAAGTACACGAGAGAAAAATGTTAATTCTATCCTTGTACTTCTTGTCTCTTCTCCTTCGCATGGGGTATCTGGAAAGTATGCACCTCTTTTTTCTCTCCGAAGAAGAGAAAAATCATATATACCATGATGCCTCTATCACCATCTGGATGTTATTTTATATATCTACAAAGTAATTCTATATTTGTAGATAGCATTATGGTATATTTAAAAGTGTTTCTATATCTTCATAAAACAAATTTAGATATGTGATTTTTGTATATCTAGATAGCATTTCTAATTATCTAAGTAGCATGTGTATTCTTTGTTCTCTTCATTACACCAAAAATAGTGCATTCTATGCAAGAATATTAACCTCCACCCATTTTCACCATCTCATAAACCCTCAAACCTGCATCACCATTGTTCCACTGACTATAATCCACTAATGAAAATAATGTCATTGTAGTTGGTTCCAAATTCGCAACTTTCATCTCATTAATAAATCTTGTTGTCCTCATTTACCCATTCATAATTGATGAATCAAAGTATTATATGTCAGCCCGTTTGGAACCAGACCCTTACACATCTCATTCTTGAGCTTCAAGGTAGCACCCTCCAACTCATTATAGCAATGCCAGCAATCATGGAATTGCAATACCAGACCTTGCTCTGTTGGAAGCACCATTAGATATGTGAGACAATCTCCTCGATTTCAAAAGTTCAAAGATTGTGCTTTAATTGAAAAGAAACAAAGTAAAAAAAGTAGTTGTCTTGATGTGAGCATCCGTTGGAACTCAACATATTTGATGTTGAAACAACTTAAAGGTGAGAATTATGTGAAATTTTAGCTAGCGAAGATGATTGGTCGAATGCAGGGCCGGCCAGGGCACGGGCGAGGTAGGCGACCGCCCTGGGCCCCAATTTTCGAAGGCCCCATAATTTTAAAATAGATTAGATATATCATAAAAATTTAAAACAAAGAGCCAATATGGAAACCACAAAAAAGCTAGCGTAAAATTCCAATCTGGAAACAAAACTAAAATTAATAAAATCTTATCAACTATGTCACAAGATTAAAGATTAAATGGTTTAGCTCTGATATCTATTGAAAAAGATATGCTAGAAAAACTTGATTATGATAGCTTAATTGATGATTTTGCTTGTAAAAATGCTAAAAAAAATTATTTATGTGAGAAAAATGGTCCAAATTCTAAATTTTGTCCTAGGTCCCATAAACCATAGGACCGGCCCTGGTCTAATGTTAGAAGGTTGTGCACTTTTCTATAACATTTCTATCAATTCACTTTGTGTGTCTCGGACTCTTTGTACGTGACTTCTAATAAATTCTTTGAAGAGATTGCATCTATCAACTTCCTTTTGAATAACGTTAAGAGTAATGATGACTTTGAGTTGTCTATGATGACGGATAAATTGATAGAAAAATATAAAAGTACTGGAAGAACATCGAGAAGATGAATATGGTTATATTCACATTGTGCCACTTTTTGATCCACGTCAAAAGTTTGCGTATGTAGAATGTCAAAAGTTTGCATATGTAGAATGTTGGCTATATTAACTCTATGGTAAATCAAAGGGTGATATCATGATAGAGAAGATGAAAACGGTTGCGTACTCTGTGTTTGAAAAATACAAAAAAAATCTATGCTCCTCAAGTTGCTTTTTCAACTAATGAAAGAGTTGAATCTTCAATCATCAAAGATCGTCCGATTTTTCAACTTGAAAAATATGATGAAGGCTCAATATAAGAAACATAAAAACGGGTGGTTGTGGTAGTATCGGAGTTGGATCATTATCTTGTTGATCCAACCGAAGCTGATGAAGATGAGAATCCAGATTTTGATCTCTTGGCTTGGTGGAAGCTTAATTCTTATCGTATTCCCTTTCTTTCGAGGATGGTTCATGATGTGCTAATTGTTTCCATATCTACGGTGGTTTCAAATAGTGCATTTAGTACATGTAGTTGGGTGCTTGATGCATTTATGAGCTCTATGACACCTAAGATTGCCCAATGTCTCATTTGTTCGCAAGACTAGTTTCGGTCATGTCCTGATCAATCTATTGTTACTAGTCTTGAAGAGAACTTGGAATCCCTAGATTAACTTGAAAATGTATAACTTTTATTAATGAATTGTATTTCATAATGTTGTTCTTTTTATTTGTATTTAGTATTGACTTCAGTTATCATTTTTTTCTTATATAGTTTTAAGTCAATTGACGTTGGGCTCAACTTAAGCA
>JANAVB010002342.1:0-30192 GCA_029216955.1 Iris pallida
ATGTTGGGATGTTTACCCATTGGCTCAAAAGTAATATTATCCAATTGAGCTAACAAGTCATCACCTGAGAAATCTCTTGGTTTTGATCGCCTTTCCACTTTTCCATTAAACTCTTTTGGACTTCTCCTCCATACATGGTTTCTTGGCAAGCCTCGACGAGCTCCCATGAAACAAATCTTATGTTTTAAGGGCTCAGATATTATATCCATGTTACATACCGGACATGCCTTGTAACCATGAGTGACCCAACCGGATAAGTTCCCATATGCTGGAAAGTCATTAATCGTCCACATAACTGCTACGTGAAGATTAAATACAGAATTTGTTGCTTTGTCAAAAGTTGGCACGCCTTTCTCCCATAACAATTTAAGCTCATCAATCAGCGGTCTTAGATAAACATCAATTTCCCTACCAGGTGCTGACCGACCAGGAATTAACAAGGGCATCATGGTATATTCTTTTTTCATGCACTTCTATGGTGGCAAGTTATAAGGAACCACTATCACTGGCCACATGCTATAAGATTGGCTCATATTACCAAATGGATTAAAACCATCGGTTGCAAGCCCTAATCTAATATTTCGTGGCTCCGCCGCAAAATCAGGATACATCTTGTCGAATTCTTTCCAACCAAAACTATCAGCAGGATGCCTCATTACTGACTCATCATTTCCTTTTCCATTTTTATGCCATAACATATCTCCAGTAGTATGCCTAGACATGTACAACCTCTGTAACCTAGGCGTTAGCGAAAAATAACGCAAAACTTATTAGGAATTTTTTTTTGATTATGCTCACTAGTCGCATATCGAGGTTCATTACAAACTGGGCACTTCCTTCCCTGCATTCTCTTTGTAAAATAAAACACAATCATTCTTGCATGCGTGGATTTTTTCGTACCCAAGGCCAAGGTCCTTTAAAATCTTACTTGCAGCATAGTGCGATTCTGGCATGTGATGATCAGATGTGGGTAACAACCGCTTCATTAACCCTAACACATCGTTGAGTGATTTATTTGACCACAAATTATTGACCTTGCATTGCATCAGCTCCACTGTAAATGATAATACAGAAAACTCAGTACAACCAGGATATAATTCGCGTTGAGATTCTTCCAACAACCTCTCAAACTCAATTGACTGTTGTCTATGAGCATGATTGTCGTTATCTCTCGTTACATGATCACCAATGTCAACATCATCATCAAAATTAAAAGATGCATGGGGGAAGGCATCTACAATTATATCATCAACATCATTATTTCCACTCAGAGTAGTTTGATGAGAACTCCGATTAGTAGTACTAATTTTTCCTCTTTGTTCCCCATGATAAATCCACACATTGTAGTCTAAGGACATCCCATGAACACACAAGTGTTTTTCGACTTCCACCACAGATGCTGAATATCCATTATGACATTTACGACAAGGGCACTTAGTAAGGCCCTTATCATTAACATGTTCCTTTGCAACATCCAAAATGATGCAACTCCGCTCAAATATTCAGCAGTGAATCTGTTTGGATTATATCCATTCTCTGGTCATGGTTCTACAAGTATTGAAAGAAAACATTTATAAGCAAGTCAGTTAATCATCTATAAGCTGATATATATATATATAATATATATAATATATATATATATATATATATATATAATTATAGATAAGACAAAGATATATTTTTATCTCCATGTTCTTGTTTTCATAGCTAGAACTAAATTTAGTACGATATTATGGAGAGAAAACGTACTAAATTTAGTTCTAGCTATGAAAACAAGAACATGGAGATAAAACATATATCTTTGTCTTATCTATAATTATATATATATATATATATATATATATATATATATATATATATTTGAAAGTAAAAGTAGTCCTACACTGTCATATTTTGATATACTAGTTTATCAAATTTATGCCCTATGAGTTGATGCAGAGTCTTTTTCTTTGGTAGAGAGAAACATACAATTAACCTATCAGATATCTAAACACCGATGCCAAGCATCAAAAAACTAAAAGAAAAACGAGTCCATGTATTACATGGTTCATGTTTTGGACTCGTTTTATATTGGATTGACTTATAGACTCAACATATGTCATGAGCAAAGGCTCTCTTGGGACTGATGGATAGATTTGAGATCAACTTAATCGGGAACCATATCTTTTTCAAGTGAATACAAGAGTCACTTTCCTGTTCAGTTTCCAAATAGCTAACATGGCCGATGTTTCTGGGAGGTGACCAAGTAAATTTTATCCCAATTCCAAAATATAGGTCTGGATTCAATGAAGTGATGGATAGTTGAGACTTGAGGGTATCAAGTTTAATCAATAAATCAAGGAAACATATAAATGTTATTAGATTACCCAATAACAATACAAATCAGATAAAAAATGCACTTACAAATAGATGCATAATGTGCAAGTACTCAATCTACAATTACAGTTATGAGTCGAAGTCAAAAGTTCAACTTCACTCTCTGTTTTATGAAACAAGGGGAAAGAAAGTTCTTTCGAAATATAAAATCAACCCCAAACTTTGTTTTATGTATCAAAGAGCTTCTTCCGACAAAGTCTAGCACCCATGTCTTGCAGGACCGACCAAACATCAGTAGGTATCAAAAATGCATAAATCATTGTTTATCAGTATACATAACAGTATCAGATGTCACACTAAAGTACATTAATATGTTTACTTACTCCTATCTATATATCACATAGTTATTAAGTAAAACATCAGCAAGTTTTTAGTCCTTCATCAAGACATCTAAATAGTACAACTGTAGTACCGTTTTAAAAGAACATATTAGCTTCACCAATTCCAAACTTCATTAGAGAAGCAATTGATAACCTTCAAGAATTTGATGTGTTCTCATTTGAGAGTTTAAAACATAAAGGAAGCAAATAAATTGAAATTTGAATAATATATCAAACTGTTGATTAATCAAGTTCATGTATGAAACTTGGAACCAATATTCACGTCTGAAAAAGGGAAAAAATACTAAACATGAGATGCTACAATTTCTTGAACTGTATTCAAGATAGAAATCATTCTAAACAAAGAAAAAATAATATTTCAGAAAATTATAACAGTTGAATGAGAATTAAGAAAGAAAAGTAGTTTCAAGAAAGTAACAAGGCACACATGCTTCTTGAGCAACTAGCAATTGAAGTTATGATAAAGACATATTCACATAAGGGACAAGATACCAAGATTTTTCAGGCAGCGCAAGGAGGGGTCTCATGACTAAATTTTCGGGGTGTGCAATAGTTAGGTTAATAAAAACATGTAGCTACTAAAGCTTCTAATGCCCCAAGCTTCAGCAGCTCTCACTCTAAGAGAAAATCGTGAGATTCAATTAGGGAATACCAAGCTTGGTAAGGCAGTGAGGACCAAAAGGGGGGAGGGGCACAATACTAAATTGAGGGTGCTTACTGTATAGTAACTAGTCAAGGCAAGCTTATGATTTATGCCCCAATATGTTGCGGTTTCCTTCTAAAGTTCTAATTGGTATGATAAATGTATAGTTAAATAACTATAAACATCTAATGCAAATCTTGTTTCCCTATCAACTACATGAAGTTTTAATCAACAAACCATCACAAAACTATCACTAGCTTGAAATAGAGTGAGAAGAAAAACACTAAGAGATCGAGATATAATGAGAGAAAATGAGTCTTACATGTTGCCACCTAGCAATGGCCATCGTAGTCAGAGATGGTGATGAGCTTTGTTGTGTTAGGGCGGACACAAAAGAAGGGAATGAAGAGGGCAAAGGAAAAACTAATATACCTCCTCTTTTGTAGTATATTTTAGTATATTATATAAATATTCATAGCTGAAGGTCATTCAGCTTGGGTTAGATTTCAATTTTTTTTTAAATAGTAGGGTCTACAAACGCCTTAGGCGGCAAGGCAAGGGCCTTCAAAACAATGAACTTTAAGATTGTAGTCATTGTAAAAAATAGCTTTCTAAAGAAAACATAGACCAATTTCGTGACCCTTAACATCTGGTTTCAACTTGCCAAGCCAATAAGCAAACTGCATGATTAGCTCCCAGAAAATTTAAAAAATAGGTAGTAACTAGCTTCCAAATGCTAGAAAGGATTCAATGCAAAGAAAAGTTACTTTCTCATATCTCAATTTTTTTCGGCACGACCACAAATATGTCAAAATTATTTTCAACTACGTTTTGGCTCTCTTTGAAGAATAGAAAAAGGATGAGCGATATACGATAGGAGTCTCAATGAAGTATCATGCCCGATACGTGTCAGATATGGATAAGGATCTTGAAAATGGAAGAAAAACTGAGAAGTTAAGGTTGTCCTTCTCTTTTTAAGAGTTGGTTTCTCTATGCAGTATGCACAAATGCAATTTTTCTAAGGTAGATATCACCTGGCTGCAATATGCCTTATTAGATGACAAGATGGCAAATGTTTGAGTTGATGAAGGCTATGGTTCATGAGATTGTTGCTCGTCAATCTGATATCCAATGGGTGTTGGCTGAACTTCTGAAAGGTAAATCACTTAGCTTCACACTCACTCTCACAAGCTCACAAACACTCACACACACAAGCTAATTATATGGGATGATATGGGGTTATGGAGGACTGAAATTGAATGGTTTGTGGACTGATTTTGAGTGGTTACATGGACTGAAATGGAGTGGTAAAACAGGACAGCATTAAGGGTGTTTATATGGGCTGGTTCATGGACTGTCTTGGCAATATAGGACTGTCATTTATGTGTAAATACATGGACTGTTTTGGGGGCTGTCCTGTGGCAAAATAGGACAGCCATGGGGGTCCTAAGGGACAGCAAATGAGGGGAAAAACTGGACAGTGGGGGACTGCTAGTGACAGCCACAATTGGTGAAAACCTGGACTATTTTTGGGGCTTGGGGACAGCTACTATGTGGTGTTAAAGAGGACAATTTAGGACAGCCATTTGATGGCTAGATGGACAGCAAAGGGGGGGTTTAATGGGCTGTTCTGGACAGTTTTATGGGTTGGTTGACAGTGCAAGGTCAGCCCACTGGTAGGGGTTAACAAGGGGTTTTCAAAGGATGCAATAGGGTCAACCAAAGGGGAAAATGTGGACTGAATTGTGGTTGAGTAGGGACAGCCAAATGGCTAAATTTTGGACTGATTTACAGGCCAATAAGGGACTGTCAAGTGCTGGGTTTAGGGGGAGGTAAATGACAGGAAATGGACAGCAATGTAGAGTTTTTTCTGGACTGATTTGGTGTGGTATAGGGACAGGTACTTGGGGTGAATTTGGAGACTGTTTTGAGTGTCCAAGGAGACTGAAATAGGGGATTTAAACAAGTGAGTCATTCCAAGTTACAGATGGTGTGACTAGGACATACCTCAATCTCTTCCATGAGTGCAGGGTCAACCAACAGAACTGCATTGGCATTCCCTCTATTCCCTAGGTTTTGATTCAAAAACAGTCTTAGGACTTTTATTTGAGGTGCCTCACTTACCGTAAGCTGAATGACACAAAGGATTCCTGTTTTCAGACTCAGAAACGGGATAAAGGTTTGGCTATTCTTGTTTAATATCATACAACACCAAACAAGATTAAAAGGTTTCATGAGATATATTAGCTTAAATAAATTGAGAAGTATTTGGAATATAATCAATTTCCTACAATCAACAGCGCAAAAAATAAACATAACAACTAACAAAAGAATACTAGTAACGTGCACGTGTATTGAACGCGTGTAAAAAAATTGTTGAATAAATAATAAATAAATAAATATGAATTTATTATAAATACAATCATTGTTTATTTGGTCAAATAGTTTTAATGTAGATGCAACATTGAAAACATAAATCCTTCAATGAAAAAAGTCCATATATAATATACCTCATTGTTTATTTGATTGATTATTATAATCCGAACTCAAAGGGAACTGACATGCATATGTCAACTGGAATACACAATCCACAAATCTTTAGCTAATCTTCTAAGTTAAGAGTTATACAATATATCATATTGCAAAATAACCCCTAACATAGATGAGCAGAGAATCAAAATATTCAAGGAACTACCGCTGAAAAAAATACTTCTAGAAGAGGAAAATTAACTTACAACACTGTCAACGTAGACACCCGAAACTTCTGTATTTATCGTCTCAAAATCGGAGCAGCAAGCAGTAAACTCTGAAACAAAAGGAAAACAAGTCCAATATTTTCTACTTCAGGCTACAAATTACATCAAGCAGTTGCCAACTTGCCATTAACAAAACTTACCGGTGGGGAAACGAGAGAATAATTGGGATCGCCTAGGTTTCGAGGATCTGCCCTTGCTTGCCCAAATAATTTTGTTTGCAATACTCTCTTCTCTTCTTCCGGACGTACGGCGGTGGGAGGAATTTATGTAGAAACCGATACCTAAATTTAGAAATCAAATATGAATAAAGATTGGATTGAAGACCTATTTTGAACTCCTTTAGGATTGAAGACCTAATTTTTGGCATGATCTCGATTTTGTGGCGGGATCTAACCTATTTTGGGTTGGCGGGATGGAAATACTTTAGGTTTGGCGGGTTTGGCAATGAAAACGGGATTGAAGTCGAAGACCTGAAATTCTCATCCTTTTTTAATTTTAAAATAAAAGTTTTTAATACCTTTTACCACATAATTATCTCTCTTTCTTTTTTTCCTGGCTAAAGAATAAAAGTTTATAATTTTGAAATAAATATTTTAATATCTTTTGCCACATTATTATCTTTCCTGGCTAAAGAATTTTAGGTTTGTAAGTTTTTTTTTGGTCAAATCTGTTCGCACTAAATTAATAGTCGTCTAAGAATATTCATCCTCGCAAAAATAATTGGTAGAAAATTTTGTATTCTTGCTCTACTTTAGTCGATGAAAATTTTACGTAGTCGTCTTAGAGTTTTTTTGCGACCAACTTGTTGGTCGGCCCAAATTAATTAATAGTCGTTAGAGAATTTGAAATTATTTTTGTCAATCTGGAGAACTTTAGGTAACAATCACATTTTTAGTCGCTAAAGATTAGTTTGAGCGACTAAATTATTTTTGTCGTCCCAAATTTTGTGGCCTAAAGCCCTTATCCTAGTAGTGTGACTCCAGGGGAACCGAGTCAGGAAACAAGTGCTGATCTTGCTGCCTTACCATAGGGGAAAGGTCCCGTGCGGCCTGCTAACATGTGTTGGAGACGGAGGAGATAGCTTCTGACGTTGGTGGTCCCTCCGAGCTTGAGAAGGGTAAGGGTTTGCTGGAACCCTCTGTTGCTCCTTCTACTTGGGGTACGATATCGACGCCTCTCTCGGCTCCTTCTGTTCTTTTGGCTCCTCGGGCTAGTAGCAAAATTCAAGCCCCTGTTGAGGAAGGGTCCGTTGATGTCGAGGTTTCAGCCTCGCAAATTGAAGTCGGCGGGTCTTCTTCTGGACCACCGTCTAGAGCTCCTTCTACTCCCGCTATGACGCCACAAGTGCTGGCGGATGCGGATGAGTACGTAAAGTTTATTGTTGAGGCGGTGTACAAGATGTTGCAGAGGGGCGTATCGGTGGTGATGAATGCGAATAGGAGTTTTGCGACGGCAAAAACCATGGCGCTCCCTCACATTGGTCTGATACGTTCCCACCAGGGCCATGATCATATGGCCGAGATTCTTGAGGCATCAGTAGCTGAGCTCGACCAGCTGCTTTCCGAGTTTCAGTGTATCCAGCAAAATGATCTTTTCGCTCTGATAGAGGCAGAAAAGGAGAAGTTAATCACTGAAACGATCATCTATCAGGCCACCTGGGTGTCTGGGAGCGTGAGGTGGCCGAAACTGAGGCTACGGTAGAGAGGCTGTCTCAATCCATGCAGGAGAAGGTAGAATTGCGAGCTGCATTGGATGCCAGTATAGCGGAGGTTAACGCCAAGATTGCCTCCTTGAAGACCAGCGGGCCCAGCTCTTGTTAGATGCTGAGCAAGACCAAGCTGAACATGTAGCATCTAAGGAGGAGGAAGCGGCTTTCACCCGCCAGGCTCTTTTCCTGGCTCAGCAGCGGCAACATTGGACGAGAAGCATGAGGATGACACTTCTCCTGAGGCCATAAAATGATGCGTCAAGAAGTCGAACGCTGAGTCCTGGCGACGCAGAGACTCAGCGGCAGACTTGAAGCATCGGATCGAAGAGCTTTCAGCTAATCCCGGTGATGCTTAGGGATTGTAGCCTCCTTTTTTCTTTATTATTTTATGTAATTTGTAACTCTTGCTGGGGATGTATTTCTTTACTTTTAAATAAGAATTAAGATTTTTGTGGTGTGTTCATTTTGCTGTCATAAACTTGATGATTTGTGTGGACCTATTATCTTTTGCGCACCTTGGTTGTTAGGTACAGATAAAAAGTTTGAGAGAACCTGACATGTTTGCTCAGAGGTGATGTGGACGTGGCAAATATGGGGTTCAAATGATGGAATCTTCCTACTCAGAGGTGTTATGGACATGGTAGGAGGACTCAGGAGGGATATTCGAAACTACTCAGAGGTAATGTGGACGTGGAAGTTCTGCGATCAATGTACGACAACGCAGGGGTTGTCTGTACGGGATGTTTACTCAGAGGTAATGTGGACGTGGTAAACATGATGGGTAGCATAGTCTTACGGAGCGTAAGATTTCGCTTTGTTGGGCGTAGGAGAACAACTCAGAGGTAATATGGGCGTGGTTGTCCTTCTACTAGAGGATAGAATGCCACGGAACAGCTGGGTTCCGGAAGCGTAAGATTTTGTGGAAGGAAATTGTACGTGAGCCCCGATGATTGGGTCCAAAAACTCCCTTGTTGGGTGAAGATAGAAGTACATGTCTGAAGAATGTCAAGAGTAGTACTCTTTAGGAACTTGCCGTTGATAGGCATCATGAACAAGTTCCCATTGGGTTTGGCGAGGCGGTAAGCACCGTTTGAGTATACCGTCTCTATGATGAAAGGCCCATCCCACTTGGGCTCGAACTTTTCTGTGTCTTATGAGTCAACACTATCGGCCTCCTGACTGCCAGAACCAGGTCGCCTACTTGGAAAGTCCTCTGCTTGACCTTCTTGTTGAAAGCCTGTGATATACGGGCTTGATAGAGTTCGATGCGATATTGAGCTAGGAGACGTTTTTCGTCAAGTGCCTCCAATTCTCGCAGACGGCGACGTTGATTGTCTTCCTCTGTTAGTTGATTTGTGATCGCTACACGGAGTAAGGGTATCTGGATCTTGAGAGGGAGTACCGCTTCGCTCCCGTAGACCAGAGAGAATGGTGTATTATCCGTCGGGGTTCGTACCGTTGTGCGGTAGGCCCAAAGGCATTCGCCGAGCTTTTCGTCCCAGTCGCGTTTGTTGGATGATACGACTTTTTTGAGTAGCCTGACGATAGTCTTGTTGAATGCCTCGGCCAATCCGTTTGCTGCCGGATTGTAGGCGGTTGATGCCACGTTTTGAATGCAATTTTTGTCACAAAATATGCTAAAAATATGGTTGATGAACTGAGGACCGTTATCGTAGATAATCCTCTGAGGTACCCTAAAACGGTAGATGACATGGTGCTTGATGAAGCTGACCACCCTGGAGCTCTTCACTTCCGCCAGTGGAACTGCTTCTGCCCATTTAGAGAAGTAGTCGGTGATGGCTAGGATGAAGCGGTGTCCCATTGCTGAAGGAGGGGTAATCGGTCCTACATTATCCATGCCCCAGGCTTCAAAGGGCCAGGAGGCGATCGTAGGATGTAGTGGTTCTGACGGTGTATGGATGAAGTCAGCATGAAGCTGGCACACATGGCACTTTTTACCATAGTCGACAGCGTCGGCTGCCATGGTTGGCCAGTAGTAGCCCATGCGTTGCAGTCGATCCTGTAACTTAGGGCCAGGTTGATGGGCCCCGCAGGTTCCGTCGTGAGCTTCTCGAAGGGCTTCGGCTGCTTCTTCGTTGGATAAACATCGAAGGAGAAGTCCATCGTAGGAGCGTTGGTACAGCATTTTAGTAGCTGCATCGTAATAAAATCGAAGGGAACGCCTCCTGGCCGAGACGGCTTCTTTCGGGTCCTCTGGGGGAATTTTGTAGACAGCAAAGTCGATGAACGAAAAACTCTAGTCTCAGACATTAACACTAGCACTTGTTGACATGGCATGGGCCATTTATGAGCATAGGTTATTTTTAGGACAGACCAAGTCTCGACCAACTACCGTGACGTAGTGTTGAGTACCGAAGGGTGCTGCCAATGAGGCTGCGAGGCCAGCCAGAGCGTCAGCCTCCAAATTTTGTAAACGAGGTATATGTTCGATGAAGAACTTGGTGAAGGTTGAAATGATGTTCAATACAACTTTATGGTAAAAAATCAGATCTTCATGGCGAACTTCGTATTGCCCTCTGATCTGGTTAACGACAAGTTTTGAGTCGTCATAGGCTTCCAGATGATTCACCCCCAGCTGTTGCGCCAGCTGGAGTCCCATGATGGCGCGTTGTACTCGACAACATTGTTGGAGCACGGCTTCGAAAGGGAGTAGGCACGCTAGATGACCAGCTGATCGGGGGAGACTAAGACTACCCCCACTCCTGCGATAATTTGGCCTTTGGGGCCTGTTCTTGAAGCGCCATCGAAAAATATCCGCCAGATGGAGCTTTCTTCGGTGACGTTTGATTTTTGGACCTCATCTGAGATGTCTTCATAGAGTCTGGAGGACTCTGGGATGGGGTGTGCAGCTAAAAAGTCGGCCAGAGCCTGACCATTGACAGCTTTTTGTGGAACGAACGCCATGTTGTATGGCGTTAGCAGGATTACCCATGTAGCTAGCCGGCAGTTCAATGACCCTGGCTGCGTCATAAAGACTCTGAGTGGATTGACTCGGGAGATGACATGAATTATCTGGCCCGAGACATAATGGCGAGTCTTCTGGATGGCAAATACCAAAGCCAAACACTCTTTTTCAACGGGGTTGTACCGGTGTTCGGCCCCGATCAGTGTTCTACTGAGGTAGTAGATAGCTTTCTCATAGCCTACATCGTTGTTCTGAGCCAGCAGAGCGCCGAGGGAATGATCCATGGCACGGACGTAGAGGAGAAATGGTTTACCGGCGACGGGTGCCCCCAGGACTGGCGGGCTCGTCAAGTAAGCCTTGATATCGTCGAAAGCTTTTTGGTATTCCTCTGTCCAGACGTAAGAGACTCCCTTCTTCATGAGCTGGATGAAGGGTTGACATTTTCCGGAAAGGTTTGTTATAAACCTCCGGATGTATGCCAGACGCCCCTGCAGGCCTTGAAGTTCTTGGAGGTTCTCCGGAGGGTCCATGTCAAGGATGGCTTTGGTCTTATCGGGATCGACATGAATGCCTTTCGCCGTGATAATGAAGTCCAAAAACTTTTCGCTAGAAATTCCTAGGAAGGATTTAGCCGGGTTCATCTTGAGTTGATGCGCTCGCATGAGATTGAAGACTGTTTTAAGGTCTTGTAGGTGATCTCCTTTGAGACGGCTCTTGACTGCGATGTCATGGACATAGCATTCGACTGTCTTGCGAAGATGCTGACGGAAGATGGTGCTCATAGCACATTGGTATGTCGTACCAGCGTTCTTCAAGCCTAAGGGCATCACTGGATAGCAGAAAACCCCCTTCGGAGTCTGAATGACGTCTGTTTTGCGTCATTGGGGAACATCTTGATTTGGTTGTAGCCCGAATACCCGTCCATGAAAGACATACGTTCGAAGCCACATGTGTTGTCGATCATCACGTCGGTGATTGGAAGCGGGAATTCGTCCTTCGGGCAAGCAGTGTTGAGATCCCTGAAGTCGATACAGACTCGTATCTTTCCATTTTTCTTGGTGACTGAGACGACGTTGGCCACCCAATTCGGGTGTTGTTCTTCACGAATAAATCCGCTGTTCAGGAGTTTGTCTACTTCCTGATCGATAGCGTTCATAATGTCAGGACGAAAATGTCGTTGTTGTTGCTTTACAGGCTTAGCATCAGGCAAGATGTTAAGTCTGTACATCGCGATTTGGGGATCAAGTCCAGGCATATCTTCGTAGCTCCAGGCGAAGATATCGATATATTCTTTAGCCAGTTGGATTAAAGATTCCCGGTCTGGTCCTTTTAGACTCTTGCTGATGAAGATGGGTTTGGAAGAAGATCCATCCCCAAGGTCGATCTGCTCGACTTCGTCTTCGGTAGGGGGTTCGCGTAATTTAAAATGAGACTCCCACTGAGCTCCTAGGCGTTGAGCCCAAGGTTCTTTCTCAAAGAATTCTGGCGTTTGGTCTTCGCCTTTATCTTCTTGAGATTGTGCAGATGTCATGTTGGCTGATAGTACTTTCTTGAAGATTGATCCGATACTGGTATCGGAATCCCAAGTTGATGCTTCGGATGAATGAGAATGTTCTACTTCTTCTGCCTCTGAACTCTCTGGAGTTGACGGCGGCGTGACGTAGCCCACCCCCCGTCGAGTTCGATGATAGTAGTCCTGCTGCTTTCCTTTAGGTGTTGAAAGCCGGAGAGGAAGACATCGACCCTTGCCGTAATTCAGGCCTTTGTTGCTTTTTAGATCATACCCCATCTTTTGGATGAGGTACTTTGCCTTGTCCGTGTACCGATAGACTTGTATTCTGCCAGTATCTGGTTCTTGCTCGAGTGGCGGAAGGTCTTGATGACGCTCGACTTTGCCAAAGATGATGGATTCTTCGTCTCGATTCTACGGTGGGACTATAAAATAGACCCCTTGGGACGGGACTACTCGATTTACATGATTGACGGTCGTTATTTGTGTTTACAACGACCGTAGAGCGTTATCTAATGTATACATGGCATTCCAATATGGAAGACTAGAATAATTAAAAGACAATCTATTATTGATGAAACACGAGATTTTATCCCGCGGGATTACATTGTCCAGAGAGGGTGCATCTACATCAGCAGATATATATTCTCCTAGCTCTTCATCGGTGAGTACTGGAGTTGGTTCGGGAGAGTCCACCGCAGCTTTGTTCTTGGAGTCCGAGAGGGCTATGTGGGCCTTCTCCGACAGCTTGGATGAGACGGATGATTGCGGAGACTTGCCTTTAAGACGCACCTTCAGAGGTTCCTCAACTGCGTCTTCAGTGATTGGTGCCTTCCCTATAGTTTTGCCACAAGGGGAACCGATGTTTGAGGCGGCTTTCCCTTGATTCGTATCTTCAAGGGAGCTTCAGTAGGTGTTCTACCTAGAGAAGTTGGTGCTTTTCCAGGTAGCTTGATGGTCATGGGAGGCAGCATCTGAGGCGGCTTCCCTTTGAGTCGAATTTTCAAAGGAGCATCGGGAATCACCTCTGGCTCCATGTCATGTTCTGCTGCCGTTTCTGCTTCATCGTCAGCATCATTGGCTTTTCCTTCGTCTGGCGACTTGTACAGGGTCGAATCAGTGAAGTAGGCTTCGACCCGCTTGAAAGGGTCAATATCCGTGAACTGTTCGGATGATGTCGTTGGTGGACACGTACTTCATACATTGGTGGAGTGTAGATGGCACCACCATGTACTCATGCAGCCACGAACGACCCAGTAGGAGGTTATAGTTGACATCAGCGTCCACGACATAGCAAGTCACCTCGGTTCGGAGGTTACCGATATGACACTTCAGCCGTATTTTTCCCAGTGGCTCACTTTTGTTAGCATTAAAGCCGCTGATTGTAGTGTTAGAAGGCGCCAGACGGTACATTGGGATCCCCAGTGTTGAGAGTAGCGTCTTCGGGATGATGCTGAGGGAAGACTGTCACGCCCCAGAACCAGAATACTGGAGAGCGGGGGAATGACTCAGCCAGCTACGTATTACGGGTAGATGAATACCGTATAATACGATCAATACTGTCTACAAGACGAGGGGGTGCATACTACATGAAAGTCTCGCTATGGTCACTTCACATCTATTGTCTTAATCATTCAAACAAGAAACAGAAATAGAGAACATGTGAGATAAAACAGTAAGGCGTCCCAAACGCTCAGTCAAAATGTTCTTGATATCTGGCTTACAAAATACAGCCAGATGATGTAGTAAGTATACACAATTGTTATCAGCTGCAGTCTGACTTAATTACAATTATGCAAAAATAGGTACAAGACAATCCGACTAACATGTCGGTGCCAAACGATAAAGTATAAAGTAGATAACAAAACGGGCGGGGAGGTAAGAAACCCACTCGAGTCCTCCTGCGATCATCCCTCTAGTGTTGACCATCTTGGAGGTAGAAGTAAGCTGGATCCTTGGGGACCGGCTCTAAATCTGGTCATGCAAAACCAGAGAGGTTAGACCTCTGATCTGACTAAGGTGAATTTCTTCATGCCTAGAATATCAAAAGATACACTTCCACTACGACAATCTATTGTCGCATGACTGTCTTTCAGCCAGTCCATGCCTAAGATAACGTCGAAATTTCCAACAGGAAATTCTATCAACTCGGCGGGTAAGGAATGCCCGCAAACTACAACACTACACGCTAGAATAACTCTACTAACTCCTACGAGCCCATTGCCAGTGAGTATACTCAACCTTCCTGGCAATGCCTCGAACTCCATTCCTAGCCGTGTCGCAAATTGTGCAGATATAAATGAGGGTGATGCTCCCGAATCAAACAATGCTACTGCGGGATATGAGGCGACGAGAATGTTACCTGCCACAACATCTTCCGATGCTAATGCCTCCTCCAAGGACAGTGTGAATGCCTGCCCTCGACCTCCTTGCTGGTTCCCATGCTGTGGCCTAGCGTGGTGCTGCTGCTGGCCCCTGCCTTGATGATGCTGGGGTGGTCTATGCTGGTGTTGCTGTATCGACGGTCCCTGCTGACGAAACATCTGAGCCTGCGGCATTAACGGACGCTGGGCCAATGGTCTCACTGCCACTGCTGGTCCTCGATACTGTCCTGCCCCTGGTGCTGGCAGAGCAGGAAAATATTGCCCTGGTCCTCCTGACCTCGAATTCATGGGACATGTGGTAACCCGATGATCTGGATTTCCACATATCAAACACAGTCCGTTCAATGCCCGACACACATCTCTAGTGTGTCCCATCTTCCCGCAATAAGTACAGCCCGCTGGGGGTTGCTGGTTCTTCTTCTGTTGCTGCTGCTGCCTGGATGGTGGTGCTGGCCCTCGCATTGCCACATCGTGAATGTGAATGCCAAGGGATGGTGCTGTTGTTCGGGGCGCTGCTCCCCCTCCTCCTTCAATCTGACTGTGAGATCTCTTCTGACCTCCAGTCCTTACTGTGATCCTCTGAATGGTGATCTCATGCCTTCGGGTGGCCGTCAATATCTCATCAAAAGTTTGGTAATTGTGCCCCTCTATCAATTGCAAGAGCTCAAGATGAAACCCTTGCTGGAACCTCATCGCCCTCTGGCGCTCCGTCGCTACCATCTCTGGGGCAAACCTACTCAATCTGCAGAACTCCGCTGCATAAGCATCTACCGTCTTGCCGGCCTGCTTGAGGTTGATAAACTTCTGTTGTAGCTCAAACTGCACCACAACTTCATAGTACTTCGTCTTGAATCTTGCTGTGGAATCGTCCCAAGCAACGGGACGTCTGATACCTACTTCCTCTGATTTCCACAAAAATCCGAAAATAACTAATTTCTAGATCTACTAAAAATAAAACTTCAAAACGAAAAATGTTAAGTTCTAAACTCTATTAGAATCACAAGGAAAAGAGAATGGAACCATAAAAATGGGTCATCATGAAGAAGCAAGATATACTGCCTATGGGTTTGGTAGGTGGAGAGAGTAATGAGAAAGAAGAAGAAGAGTAATGGTGAAGGAAAAATAATGAAGAGAGAGAAAGGGGGGTTGGCTTTAAATGAAAAGGTGGTGGTAGGTGGGGGTGTTAGGTTTGGTTCATGATGAACCAACTAACTAAACCAAACCAAGCCGAACCCAAGTCTAGCTAAAGCAGAGAAATAAAAGCAGAAAGTAAAATGCAGAAAATTAATTAACATGAATTTAAAGGAATTTAAATACAGGATAATACATGATAAATATTAAATAAATATATTTAAGCAGTACATGTATTAAAAATACGTATACTGGGAACGGGGAGTGACAAAGACCCTGGATCGATCTGAATCCGCTTCACCTTGACGGAACCGACATACCCTGTATAATACAGTGGCCTATTGTGTCGATTGTGTTTGAGCAGCATGTCTTGTTGGGTAAAGGTTATGTTGGGGATAACTTCATCCGTACAATGACAGTGCGCACACGTAGTCGGAGTATCCTCAGGCTGCTTGACCTGACTGATGAAGACTCAGCATCCTTCAGGACTTCACAGAGAGCTTCACGAGTGTCCTTGGAAAGACGAAGGAGCTCAAACAGAGATAAACGGGCAGGAGTACTAGCAAGTTATGCCAGTATGTCGAAGTTGTGGGGCTTGGCTAGCCCCGAAGCATTCTTCTTTCGCAGAGGCTTGTCGAAACGGGCCTCTACATGCTTCTGTTTATTGGCTGCTGGAGGCCTAGATGAGCCCTCTTCCTGGGCAGCAGGGACGGTGCAAGGAGGCACCACCTCGACGGCAGCTTCGTCAGATTGGACGTTCTGATGTGAACACGTTTGTACAGGAAGTGCCTCTTCCGCAGAGGAAGCGACCATACGGCAAGACTTGATCTTCCTGCCCTTAGTTTTGGAGGCAGAACGTACCTCCGATTGAGTAACCTCAGAGACGAGATCAGGGTGAACCCATAAGATCTCTCCCCGGGATGTGGTGAGTGGGATGTGTCCACTCACGTTGTCATGAGTAGGTGGTAGATTGACCACCTCCATTGTCGCCTTAGGGATGGGAATGACGCCATCTTGTGTTGTGGTTGGCGGCAAGGTGCCAAATTGGAGTGACACCAGGTTTGTTGGCACATTTTATTTTGAGTAATTAACAGCATCTTCGTAGTTTAGTCTTCTGTTCTTCAGGTTCATATATTCTCAGAAGATCTACTACATGGAGTTCTTCCGTTCAAGAGCTTTCTACTTCTTCCTTGAAGACTGGAGCAGTTACCGGCGTTCCCTGCATAAGACGGCGTCTTCCTGCTTAGAGTCTTCGAGTCTGTACTGGTCTAGGTATATCTGTAAACACCTAAGGACGGATGACAGTAAAAAGAACAAGTCAAAAATCAAATAGCTACAGAGCGGCATACCGGCGGTATGCTCCGGCATACCGACGGTATACCGTTTTTGGAATACAGAAAGTTGCTGTGACAAATAGTCGGCATACTGGCGGCATGCTCCGGCATACCGGCGGTATACCGCTTTTCTTGTACAGAAAGTTGCTGTGACAAATTGTCGGCATACCGACGGCATGCTCCGGCATACCGACGGTATACCATTTTTAGCAACCCAAAAGTTGCTGTGACTAATTGTCGGCATACCGACGGCATGCTCCGGCATACCGGCGGTATACCGTTTTTAGCAACTCAAAACTTGCTGTGACAAATTGTCGGCATACCGGCGGCATGCTCCGGCATACCGGCGGTATACCGAGTTTCAAATATTTGGTTTTCGAATTGCTCTGACTAGCATTAATGGCCGCATTTAATGCTCTCAAACGGTCATTAATATGACCGTTACTATTTGGCCGGTATACCGATGGTATGCCGCTGCATACCGACGGTATGCCGGTCTGTCTGCTTTCTAAGCATTAAATGCCACCAACTCTTGGTTCTCTTATAAAAGGAAGCTCTCTCTCTCTTGAGCTTCCCAACCAACTCTTCCATAAATTTTCCAACAACCAAGAGCTCCACCATTAATACTCTTCTAAGCTTTTCATTGTCATCCTCTCCCAAAGTGCTAGAGTATTAAAGAGTTGTACATTTCGATCTTCACGTGTTAGAAGATCAACAAGTTTTCATTCTCTTTTGTTTGAAGTTGGCGAGCCTTCGTAAGAAAACTCGTGTGTAGAACTTGGCGAGTCTTCGGATCTAAACTTGTGTTGAAGTTGGCGAGTTCTTCGGATCCAAACTCGTGTGTACTATTTGGTTAAATAGTGGATTAAAGCCGGAGAGAGTTCCGGGACTGGACTGCCTCAAAAGAGGATACCAGGATACATCCTTGCGTTTACGTTTGATCTTTCTACTCATTACTTTCAATTGTCTTTATTGCATTAATTGTTGTAGTTAATTTTTAATTACCCTATTCATCCCCCCTCTAGGGTTCTACAATTGGTATCAGAGCTTCGTTCTCTTGATTTGGATTTACACCCTTGAGTGATCCATGGCCTCTAACCCTAGCATCAACACGTTTCACAATGAGGGACACTCCACAAATAGGCCTCCCCTATTTGATGGTACCAACTATAACTACTGGAAGATTAGGATGGGCATTTATCTAAAGTCCATAGATTTCGATTTATGGGATTACGTGATAAATGGCCTTCCTACTCCTTCTAGAACTATTGAGGATATTGCTTCTGACACCCTTCGGGAAACACTTGCTGAAAACATGAAGAAGCTTGCTTGTCGAGATGCCAAGGCAATGAATGCTCTTTACTGTGCTCTCGACAGTAGTAATTCAACCGAATCTCTACTTGCAAGACTTCCAATGAGATTTGGAAGTTACTTGAAGTCACACACGAGGGAACTTCACAAGTGAAGGAATCCAAGATCAGTAGACTCACGCAAGAATATGAGTCTTTTAAAATGAAGCATGATGAATCTATTGCTAGCATGTTTACTCGTTTTGGTGACATCATTAATCCTCTCTCTTCTCTTGGAAAGGAATATCTCGCTCATGAAAAGATAAGAAAGATTCTTAGAGGATTGACGAAAGCTTGGAGTTCTAAAGCTACCGCAATCATTGAGGGGAACGATCTAACCGTCATGAACCTAGAGACCCTCATGGGTAAGCTAATGACTCACGAGCTTGACATGAAGGACCAAGAGGAATCCTCCATTCAAGAGAATGAGAAGGAGAAGACCAAAGAAAAGGAGAAGACTCTTGCTCTCAAAGCATCAAGGTCCTACTCCAAGGATAGCTCCGACGACAATGAGTCGGACGACGATGAAGAAATAGCTCTCACAGCTAAGCACTTTCGGAAGTTCCTAAAGTTCAACAAGGCCAACCGCTCCAGACGGGACAATGAAGAAGACCCGACATGCTATCAATGCAGAAGACCCGGACATATCAAGAGGAATTGTCCGATGATACGAAAAGACTCAAGCAAGTACGAGAAGCCTAGCAAGGGAAGCTCGTCCTCCAGAAAGTTCGCCAACACTAGCATTTGGTGTAAAAGCGACGCGAGCGACTCCGACAACGACAAGGAGTGCAAACACAATGCCAACGTCTGTCTCATGGCAACCGATGAGGTACTTGATGATTTTTCCTTAAACACTCTTACCTATGATGATTTGGAGAAAGCCATTCTTGAGTTACATGAAGAACACAAAGGTGTTCGAAATAAATACAAGAAATCTCTTAAGGAGGTTGAGGCTCTTAAACTTGAAATAGAGAGGCTCTCAAGCATCATTATTGATGTGAAGGGAAAATCTCCTATTTCTGACACAGATGAAATAGAGTCTTTGCGACTCAAGTTTCAAGAATCTCTTGACACCATCAAGAAAAGGGATGATGAGATTCTATCCATGAGAAGTGCTTATGAATTTGCTATGCGCAAATGTCAAGATGCTAATAAGAGAGAATACACCACTTCTATTAAGTATAATGATCTTCTTACACGGAGTAAGAATTTAGGTAATAAGAATACCACTCACATGCATGCTCCTAGACACCCAAACACTCATCAAAATGCTAGGCATAACCCTTACATGAACACTACACACAACTCCTTTTCTAACACAAGAAAAGGACCTTTTGTTAAGAAGAACACCTCTCATCATGCTTTTTACTATCATTATAACACTCATGGTAGAACTTCTCACACCAGAAACTCACATATGCACAACACTCACACTTCTTCTTCTAAATCTTCTTTGATGTGCAATTATTGTGGTTTGGTCGGTCACACTTCAAACTTTTGTTATACAAGAAAACAAGTTGACATGAGAGTTCTTAAGTGGGTTCCTAAGACTAACACTCATGGACCCATAAGATCATGGGTACCAAAATGTTCATCTTCAACTTATGTTGTAGGTGACGAATCCTTCTCATGCTAGAAGCAAGTGGATTCTCGATAGCGGTTGTTCACGGCACATGACCGGTGATGCTTCACTTTTTACAATGCTATCGATGAAGAAAGAAGGACACGTCTCCTTCGGTAACAATCTTAAAGGTTATATTATTGGAAATGGTAATATCGGTTCTCCTCCTTATCCTTGTATTAATAATATATGTCTTGTTACTAATCTCAAGCATAATCTCCTTAGTATTATCCATCTTACCGATAATGGCTATGATATCAAGTTTGTTAAACTCAAATGCTACATTACCGATAGCTCCAATGGAACTATTGTGTATGAAGGCATTAGAGAAAACAATATTTATGTTCTTTATCTTGTTGAAGGTACTAACAATGACAGATGCCTAGTTGCAAAGAACGATGAGAGTTGGCTTTTGCACATGAGGCTTGGACACGCCAACATGGATACCATCTCTCGCCTCGCCTCCAAGAAGCTTGTACGAGGACTTCCTAGTATCCCCTTAAAAAAGGATATGGTTTGTGAAGAATGCGAGAAAAGTAAGTTGACCAAGTCATCCTTCAAATCCATCAACTCTGTGAGTACCACTAGACCCCTTCAACTTATTCATATGGATCTTTTCGGGCCTAGTAGAGTAGCTAGCCTTGGTGGCAAACTTTATGCTTTTGTTTTAGTTGATAATTTTTCGAGATTTACTTGGGTTATTTTTCTTGCTTGCAAAAGTGATACTTTTCGTGAATTTGTTGCTTTTTGTAAACGTGTTCAAAATGAGAAAGGTTTTTCTATCAACAAAATTAGGAGTGATCATGGAGGAGAATTTGATAATGTTGATTTCAAAAGATTTTGTGAAAAGAATGGTTTTGGACATGATTTTGCTTGTCCTCGTACTCCTCAACAAAATGGTATTGTTGAGAGAAAGAATAGAACCCTTGGCGACATGGCCCGGGTTATGTTAAACCAATATAAGCTTCCCCAATATTTTTGGGCGGAAAGCCGTTAATACGGCGTGTCATGTTATTAATAGAGTCTTAATTAGACCTATTACTAAGAAGACTCCTTATGAGCTTTGGTTTAACAAAATTCCTTCTATTGAATATTTCAAAGTTTTTAGTTGCAATTGTTTTATTTTGAATACCAAGGATAACCTAGGCAAGTTTGAAGAAAAAGCCTATGAAGGAATATTTCTTGGATACTCTACTCATAGTAAAGGTTTTCGTGTTTTTAACAAAAGAAGTCTTGTTGTCGAAGAGTCAATCAATGTCTCTTTTAATGAACTCAACTCTTCTATATTCTCCTCTTCCGAGGATATTGATGGCATCTCGTTTGGGTTGGAGAACTCCTCTAATGAGGATCGTCCTTCTTCATCTAACAATGAAGGTGTGACCCCATCTAAAGAGTCTCCTCCTCTCGAGCCTCCTTCAAAGGATCTCCCAAGAGAATGGAGATTTGTCACCAATCATCCTAAGGAGCTTATCATTGGGGATCCTTCCTCAAGTGTTAGCACAAGATCCGCCACTCGTGATCTTTGTACCAATGTGGCTTTTATCTCTCAAATAGAGCCTAAAAATGTTAATGATGCTTTTCTTGATGAATTTTGGATGATAGCTATGCAAGAGGAGCTAAATCAATTTGAGCGAAGCAAGGTTTGGGAACTTGTCCCAAAACCTAGCAATCACCCCATTATTGGAACTAAATGGGTGTTTCGCAACAAACTTAATGAAGACGGGTTAGTGACTCGTAACAAAGCCCGATTGGTTGCTCAAGGCTATAACCAAAAGGAAGGCATTGACTACGACGAAACCTATGCTCCGGTTGCACGTCTTGAATCCATTCGTATGCTTTGTGCCTTTGCTTGTTTTAATGACTTTAAGCTATTTCAAATGGATGTTAAAAGTGCTTTTCTAAATGGTATTATTAAAGAGGAAGTTTATGTTAAACAACCTCCCGGTTTTGAAGATTTCAATTTCTAATCACTGTCTTCAAACTCCATAAAGCCCTTTATGGCCTCAAACAAGCTCCACGTGCTTGGTATGAGCGTCTTAGCTCTTTTCTTGTTTCTCACAATTTTTCAAAGGGCAAAGTTGACACCACACTTTTTATTAAATTCCATGATGGGACTCTCTTATTGGTTCAAATTTATGTTGATGATATTATTTTTGGTTCTACTAACAACACACTTTGTGTAGAATTTGCCAAAGTTATGCAGGAAGAATTTGAAATGAGTATGATGGGTGAACTCTCATTCTTCTTGGGATTACAAATCAAACAAGGACCTAAAGGGACCTTCATCAATCAAGCAAAATATACAAAGGACCTCATCAAGCGTTTCGACCTTGACTCATCCAAATCAATGAGGATTCCTATGGCCACAACGACAAAGCTTGACGGTGATGAAGATGGCATATCGGTCGACATTCGTAAGTATAGAGGTATGATCGGTAGCTTACTCTATTTAACTGCTAGTCGTCCGGATATCATGTTTAGTGTTTGCTTGTGTGCACGATATCAAGCCAATCCAAAGAAATCACATTTGAGTGCCGTTAAGCGCATTTTTTGTTATCTCAAAGGCACCATTAACATGGGTCTTTGGTATCCGAAATCCTCATCCTTTGAGCTTCACGGCTTTTCGGATGCAGATTTTACCGGATGCAAGATTGACCGAAAAAGCACTAGTGGCACATGTCAATTCCTCGAGAAGTCCTTGATATCGTGGTTTAGTAAGAAGCAAAACTCTGTTGCTCTTTCAACCACTGAGGCAGAGTATATTGCGGCTGATTGTTGTTGTGCACAAATTCTTTGGATGTCACAAACACTTTTAGATTATGGCATTTCTCATTCTTGTACCCCTATTAAATGTGATAACACTAGCTCTATCAATCTCACGAAAAATTCGATTTGTCACTCACGCACGAAGCACATTGAAATTAGACACCATTTTCTTCGTGACCATCAGCAAAAAGGAGATATCCATCTTGAATTTATTGATACTACCTATCAATTAGCCGATATATTCACTAAGCCTCTCCCGGAAGATCGCTTCTCTTTCCTTTGCCGTGAACTAGGCATTTTGACTTTTGATCCTTAGTCCCATTCGGCCGGCACACCGACGGTATACTACGGTATACCGGCGGCATGCCGTTTTTCCAAGCAGAATTATGTTCTGTTTCGAAACTCGGCATACCGTCGGTATACGTCGGCATACCGCCAGTATGCCGAATGGCGGCGGACATGAATACTTCTTGAGATCGGGGCCCACTTTTTCCTCTCTCTTCCTTTATTCTTTCTATCCTTTCTTTATTCCCTCTCATCCATCCCATCCCTCTTAACTACCCATCTCCTCAACTCCCTTTCCTATTTATTACTCTTCAAATCACCTTCCCCCTTTCTGTCCTCTTTTTACTCTATCATTATTTCATCCCATCACCTTTTCATCTTCCACTTTACTCCTCCTCTATAACCGTTCCCTCCCTACCCCCCCCTTTTCAAACTCATCTCTTCATCTTCCTCCTCTACTTTAAAAACCCTCCTTCTTCCATCTCCTCTCTACTACTTCTTCTTCCACAACTAAGCACAAAAACCCTCTACATGGCAAACCCTAAGCGCCCCCCGATCATCCTCCTCCTCCATGTTCAACCCCTTCGTCCCGGTGGCGCTACCTACCGGCTATGACCCACGCGTCTTCTCCACCTCTCTGGCGGCCGACCTTTGGTTCCAGCACTTCATCCATCACAACGTGTTCAAGGGAAGGGCGATCAACTGGAATCTCTTCCCCGGTCACGTCCCCTTGTTTGACGACGTCGGTCTCTCCTCTCTTCTTCGGCGCCAAATTCCTGTCTATCCCGCTGCTGTCCGCCTTTTCTATTGTAACATGCGAGGGGATGACGACGATCCATCCGTCATTCAATCTATGGTCAATGACCGCCACTTCCGTCTTACTTCTCGGGAAGTGGGGAACATCTTAGGTATCCCGGACAAAGGGAAAGCGTTACCAACTTTGGGTGCTCTCAACTCCTCGGCGGCGTCCCCTTTCGACGAATTCTGCCGAATCATATGCAAGGGTCCCAACCCTCCTGCCATCCCGGCCCTCTCTGTCCAGCTGGAGCCGTTTTACTACGAGCTCCATCGCTCGTGTGCCACACTCTGTTTTCTAAGGACGGAATTATGACACAATTACCGGTGATGCCCTCGTCTGCATGTATCATCTCTATGCCCGGAAGCGATTCTCCTTCCTGAAGACTCTTCTTCTACAATTCCGGCGTGTCTTGCCTTCCGGGAAGCAGAATCTCTACTATGGCTCTTTTATCACTCTGCTTATGGAGGCCAAACATGTTGATCTGTCTCTCTGCTCCTCGGATGGCGTCCCCTCATATCTTGCTGTCTCCCGTTCCCTTGGTGGCGCCTCTACTTCCCGTGCCTCATCTTTCCAAGAGCAACCGGCATCCACGCCTGCTGCTCCCACATCTACCCCTCCTACTTCGGGCCGTTATATGCCGCTCACTCAGCAGCATTTTGATATGCGGATGGCCCAGACGGAGGAGCAGATGTGGGCCCACACTCGTGGACTTGGCGCCCTGATCCAGACTCGTTTCCACGATCAGGGGTACTTTATTCAACGCACTCTTCAAGACCGTGATGCTTTTCTGGATCTCAATCTTCAGGATCCCATGTACACGGGCCCACGCTTCTCTGACCCCAATGCCTATGGGTTTATGTACCCTGACGGCATTGATCCTTTTGGCGCCTTCCAGCAAGCTCAGGGTGATATGATGATGATCCGGCTGAGAATTAGGGATGGACTTCCTTTGGTGATGGTTTCGGCTTTTGAGTGTTTCTAGTTTTTATGTGTTTGTCTTTATGTTGTCTTTTGTGGTCCTTTGGGGACCGGTGTGTGGTTTTCCTTGTTGCTTGCTGTCCTTCGGGGACTTACTCTTTGGGTTTCTCTAGTGTTTGGCTCTCATGGTGGAGAGTCTTTTATGTCTCAGTATGCAATGTTTGTGTCCAGCATGTATTCACTTCCAACTTCATATATTAATGCATGCTCTCTCTTTATATACTCGTGTTTGCTTTATTATGCACTGTTTCTATTGTTTATCCCCATCTTTGACTAAGTGACAAAGGGGGAGAAATCGTATTAAGGGGGAGCTGTCTACCTACGGGGGAGCTACTCCCTGAAGATGCTATCTCTCTATTTTGTCAATTATCAAAATGGGGGAGTTTGTTGGCACATTTTATTTTGAGTAATTAACAGCATCTTCGTAGTTTAGTCTTCTGTTCTTCAGGTTCAATATTCTCAGAAGATCTACTACATGGAGTTCTTCCGTTCAAGAGCTTTCTACTTCTTCCTTGAAGACTGGAGCAGTTACCGGCGTTCCTGCATAAGACGGCGTCTTCCTGCTTAGAGTCTTCGAGTCTGTACTGGTCTAGGTATATCTGTAAACACCTAAGGACGGATGACAGTAAAAAGAACAAGTCAAAAATCAAATAGCTACAGAGCGGCATACCGGCGGTATGCTCCGGCATACCGACGGTATCCGTTTTTGGAATACAGAAAGTTGTTGTGACAAATAGTCGGCATACCGGCGGCATGCTCCGGCATACCGGCGGTATACCGCTTTTCTTGTACAGAAAGTTGCTGTGACAAATTGTCGGCATACCGACGGCATGCTCGGCATACCGACGGTATACCGTTTTTAGCAACCCAAAAGTTGCTGTGACTAATTGTCGGCATACCGACGGCATGCTCCGGCATACCGGCGGTATACCATTTTTAGCAACTCAAAACTTGCTGTGACAAATTGTCGGCATACCGGCGGCATGCTCCGGCATACCGGCGGTATACCGTTTTTAGCAACTCAAAACTTGCTGTGACAAATTGTCGACATACCGGTGGCATGCTCCGGCATACCGGCGGTATACCGAGTTTTAAATATTTGGTTTTCGAATTGCTCTGACTAGCATTAATGGCCGCATTTAATGCTCTCAAACGGTCATTAATATGACCGTTACTATTTGGCCGGTATACCGACGGTATGCCGCTGCATACCGACGGCATGCCGGTCTGTCTGCTTTCTGAGCATTAAATGCCACCAACTCTTGGTTCTTTATAAAAGGAAGCTCTCTCTCTCTTGAGCTTCCCAACCAACTCTTCCATAAATTTTCCAACAACCAAGAGCTCCACCATAATAACTCTTCCAAGCTTTTCATTGTCATCCTCTCCCAAAGTGCTAGAGTATTAAAGAGTTGTACATTTCGATCTTCACGTGTTAGAAGATCAACAAGTTCTCATTCTCTTTTGTTTGAAGTTGGCGAGCCTTCGTAAGAAAACTCGTGTGTAGAAGTTGGCGAGTCTTCGGATCCAAACTCGTGTTGAAGTTGGCGAGTTCTTCGGATCCAAACTCGTGTGTACTATTTGGTTAAATAGTGGATTAAAGCCGGAGAGAGTTTCGGGACTGGACTGCCTCAAAAGAGGATACCAGGATACATCCTTGCGTTTGCGTTTGATCTTTCTACTCATTACTTTCAATTGTCTTTTGCATCAATTGTTGTAGTTAATTTTTAATTACCCTATTCACCCCCCTCTAGGGTTCTACAAGGTTGGCCGAGTCTATTTTTCCTCGTAGTCGACGGAGATAACATCCGCATTGATCATGCGCTGGATGTAGTTTTTGAGGACGTAGCAGTCCTTAGTTGGATGTCCAACAAACCGATGGTAGTAACAATACCTCGGATTGTCCACTTTTCCAATCGTCGGGACGCTTCGTGTCCGGCAACTTGATCTTGTCACCCTGCTTCAGTATCTCGAAGAGTTGCAGGGTATTCATCGTTGAAAGAATAACCTCCTTTGGCCTTGGTGCAAGTTGAGGCTTCTGGGTAGGTGCTGATGCACCTTTGGAGGCATTGACGTCGATGCCTGTTTTTCCTTCGTCTCTCGTCCAGGGTTGTTGGCTGCAGAACGTTTTTCCTTGTCCTCAAAGGCAGAAAATCTAACTCCCAGAAGGCGAGCATTGGACGCCTTCTTCTCTGCTGCTTCGGCTTCGATGATTAAGGAACTCCAGTCGGGAGGAGAGTAGAGTTGAGCCAAAGTTTGATCGCAGCGGCAGCATGTTCATGCTGTAGGAGGAGAGGAGTGCATGTTCTGGCATGCCCGGGGTAGTCTGAAGCATGCCTGTCGGAAGCGTTCGATGAATACTCGAACTATTTTCTTCTCCTTCTGACGTATCTCTATGAGGATGCCATTGTCATGTCCTTTCCGCCGTCGTAGAAACGGTCGAGGAAGAGAGTGTGTCAAGTCGTCGAAGGAAGATATGGAGTTATCGGAAAGACTGCAGTACCAGTCATACGCTACTCCCTTCAGTGTCCCGACAAATATGCTGGTGAGTAGTGCGTCCTCCTTCGGGAGATTTCCCGTTTGAGACTGGAAGTACGTCAGATAGCGACGCGGAGAGTCCTTCCCGTCGTATGACGTCAATGTTTGTGGTTTATACTTAGGAGGATAAACCACTTTGTTCCATTCGAGGGATATGGTGGGGGATCCCCATCTTTTGGCGCTCCTCTTGTCTATTCTTGGACTCAAAGCGCTTGCGCAAGTCCCTGATCATTTCGACCACGTCTTCCGTGGAGCTGGGAGTCGGGAAAAGTGGTACTGCCTGGAGTTGAACATTTGAAGGCTTCAACGTCCGTGGTGCTTCGCGACGATCTGTATCCAAGGATATCCATTGAAGAGTACGAAAATTACAATCAACTATTATAATTATATGCTTTCAAGTAATCATGCTTAGCATCTCAGCCGGAGCAAGTATCTCAAATTGACAAAACTCCGTTAAATATGCAGCAAGCAATATGACAAAAAAGAAAATCCATTACGTTAAGAAGAAAACTTTAGAGGGCTAAATTGCTAAACACGCAAAACAAGTAAAGCAATGATTAGCAGTTAATTTAATCCTTAAAGCAGATCGCGAGAAATTAAAAATGAACACAACGAACTTGGAGAGATATCAGAGGCCCCGAGATCTCGTTGCTTTAAATTTCAAAAGGTATTGGAGCTCAAAAGACGGAAAAGCCCCTAACAAAGTACGGCCTCCACGTAAGCAGTGGAGGGCGTTTCGGTAATTATCACGCAGCAGCAGTGAATCTAATGATGGTGATTTTGTGGCAGTTGTCAGCCTTTCTATCTTTTACGGACGTTTTAATAGTTGCTTTGCTTTTGACAGTTTCGAGCTCCGTGGCACTGTTAAGTTCAGAAGCAAACCACCCCCTCCCAAAAAAAATAAACAAAATAATTATCATAAAATAATATTAATATGCTAGTGAGAAGATATTTTCAAATTTTAAACACAGAAATCAACAATATAGATTTATCAAAATAAGAAATTTAATCGAAATCAGAGGATTAATGAAGAGGATTGATAAGTTTTGTATAAAAATTATAATTTTTTTAATCCTATAAAATATCATTAGAAAAGGATTATTAGTATTAGTGTGTCACATAATAGTGGATATTCGAATTTGGGTATAAAAATTGTTCTAATATTAGAATTTTAGTCTCGAAATTACTGTTCATTAGTCTACGTGAACAATGATTTCGAGACTCAAATCTTAACGTTGGACAATTTCACGATCCAAATCGTAATATCCACTATTATGTGAGACCTTAGTACTAAATATTCTATTTTTTTTGTTTCAACATACTGCTCCGTAATTGTTTCATTGGTGATGACATATTGACAAGTTCTAATTAAAATTTCAATCAAATTTAATTTTATGACCTTATTTGTGAAGATATTTTGACAAAGACTAATTAAAATTTCAATAAAATTTAATTTTATGACAATGTAATAAAATTATTTTTATAACGATTGTTTTTTTATTAATTATATCTCATTCAAAATCTCCAATCTAAAGAGAGTTAAAACAGTCCACCTAACTTTCCTTCCAATCCAAATAAAGTTATATTTATGGACTCTATTCTCCCTCGGTCCCATTTAATCCAATAGGACTCAAATTATTTTTTCCCTTCATCCAAGCATACCCTTAGAGCATCTCCAACCCTATTGTCTTGTTAAGTGTTGTGAGTCTTAGGTGGCTCCTATGTGGCATGAGCCACAAGACAATGTCTTGTTTATGTGGCAAAATTATATCTCAAAGACAATGAGATAGAAAACTCTCTCCAATGCAAAGTATTGAGAAGACAATAAAAAATATATTTTCCAACTTCCAAGGAACTTTTAAGACAACTACTCATCTTCTTTCTTTTTTCTAATATTTTTTATTCATAATTGATGACATGGAAGAGAAGACATTGTTAAGTGCATTGTCTAGAACAAGACAATCAACTTCACAATGTATTCTTTAATTTTTGCCACATAAGCTTCACAATTGACTTGACAATTGCATTGGAGAAGAACTTTTGAATAAAATTTTGTCATTCCTATGTGGCATTAACTTTTTTCCAAAGTCACAATAGGGTTGGAGATGCTCTTATGGTCTGCTTGACAATTGTAAGGAGCGTTTGGTTCAAGTTTTTGTGCCTTGGGAATGGCTTTTGAATTCATTACCCATGTTTGGTATGTTTAGGATTGGGAATGAGGAGGAAATAGGGGGGCTTAGGGGGAAAGTTATTCCCATTGACTTGGAAAAGCTATTCCCAAGCCCCTTGGAAATAGATTTGCTTTCCTAGGAATGATGTTTGACTATTTTGTTTGGACAGTTATACCCTCTTTTATTTCAAATTTTCAACTTCTATCCCAAACATGTAAATCATCATGCAATTAATGAAAGGATATTAAAGAAAACTAAATAAATTAATATTTCTATTCCTTAGTAAACTAAACATGGAGATGAAAATTTTAGAATTTTGAACTACCTATTCCCAACCTAACCAAACATGGGTATGAGAATGTTTAATTCCTTTCCCATGGGAAATGAATTGAAAACTTATTCCTAGGAATACGAAAAACTTGATCCAAACGAGCCTAAGGGTAGCGGTTAGAGTATTTTTAGAGTACCGATTATGAGGGATCCGATTTTTGGTGGATTTTAAGTAGCGGCTTTTAAACTAGTCCAATCCATTCTGATAATTCACTAACAAACGGCTCTAAATTTTTTTACACTAAATAA
>JANAVB010002343.1:0-47198 GCA_029216955.1 Iris pallida
CCTCCTTCCCCATCAAGCATCCTCCGTTCCACTATCTGGCTGCCCCCTCGGTACGGGAATTCGACGCTGGCATTTTCGAGGACCTGATTAACCGTATCAGAAAAACTACAAGAATGGCATACGCTACTCTATCCCCAATGGCAAGATGATCCTCATCAAGCACGTCCTCACATCTATACCCTTCTATACCCTGACAGATTGTTCCTCCCCCAAAATTGCTTTCTTTTTCTCGGTCGAGAGCACTTTATCAACTTTTTTAGGGGCATAGCGACGGCCACGACAAGCATCATTGGGCTAGTTGGGATACCATGGTGCGTCCTACAGAGGAGAGGGCATGGGGTTCACCAAACTATCCCACATGTTAAAGAATTCTCGATAAAATTATGGTGGAAGCTCCGTACGACTCAGAACTTGTCACGCCCCGATCCGGAGGATCGAAAATAAGCCACTGGGCGTGATGCCGTACAAGTCTAGATTGCACTTGTACAAGGCAAAACCATTACAGTTCCTGGTAATTCTCAGAAAACATCGACAACGCAGCGGAACCAAGCAGATAAATTGAAGTCACACAATTTATAGAAATGTATCTCTTTATTGATATTCAAAATGGATTACAAGACTTGCAGCAGAATACAGAGTTTACAACTGAATACAAGACTCTTGTAGCCAACTGAATGTATACACTTGCCCTTTAGGCTACAATGAATATACCGACTTCTTTACAATGACTTGCCAATTGGCTACAATCTCACTGGTACATCTGAGTTCCACTGTTCCATACATTATGTCCCGTATAGCAGAAGACATCGTCTTGAAGAAGAGCTTCTGCACACCCATCCGATTCATCGATGCCAAGCACTGATTCACAGGATTTCCCCCAAGCAAACACCTGTAATATTGCCCACAACGTGGGTCAGTACATCATCAATGTACTGGCGAGCGGTGCTGGCCCAACTCACCTAAGAAGACAGCACTAAGTAATCATGTTACAGAACATTATTAACAGTGGTCTTTCTCGTTGCCTTAGGGTCAATTTCATGTTATAGCCGACAAGAAGTAAAGCATGCAAATCTCATAGCCAACATAATTTAAAGCATAGTTATCACCCTTTGGTGATTCTTACCCACGGTCGTGTAGCCATCCCTGTATTTATAATACTTACTCTGCCTGCACAAGACATTGTTAGGAACAATATCATGATTCAATATGAATATCACCGTTCAGGTGATTCTTACCAACAGCCGACATCCTTCCTGTATTTGAGTAATAACTTACTCTGCCTGCATAAGACATCATTAGCACCTGACCTATCTATATGAAGGTCACTGGCGACACGCCATCTTGGATCTTCTGGTGAACGGCTAACTCCAAATGGGGTGCGAATCCATGGGAGGTTTCCGAAACACCGTGCTACTACTTCAGCACCATGGGATTTCAGCGTCCTTTCAGTGGGCGGTAGCAAGCCCCCACTGCAAGTCCTGCAATCCCGATGTCAGTACATCGACACCATCCTTGTTCCCCCTAGGACGAACCGGGTTCCATGGCCCAGGAATACCGTTCGAGGAACGAAACCTTGTCGACAAGTTGTCCATGACCATGCAACTATATGCAACTTATCTAAGAAGAAAACATATAATGCATGATAAGGAAAACTAAGCAAAACCATCATTCTCATCCATCTTGCCATCTAGCCATCTTGCCTTGAGCCAATGCTCACATTATCATCTGCCCATCCAGGGTCTTAGTGAAACCAACATTCTACATCGGCACAGGATAATAGAATGTTGTTTTCCAATCTCTTTGCCACATCTTTGATACATACCTCTTTAACCAACTCAATGTACTTACCGCCCAGTTCCTGGGACTTAGCATATGTTTAGCATACATTCATTTGAATGCAATTCAAGCATACTCACTGCCCAGTTCTTGGGTCTTAACATCTGTTTTGATCTATTCATTGAGCCAAAGCTCGATATACTCACTGCCCAAGTATTTGGGACTTTGCCTTCACCTGTCATGTAATTCATCGCAACAGCGTACAAGCATACAATTCATTAGCCACAACAGTTTACGTTAGTGATTATTATCTTTCATTATCTTTCCAAATTCCATGCAAGGCGTTATTGAACAATCAACTAGAAACATAGCATACTATCCTTATTTTAAGCGTGAAGCTAAAGGATCTTTGAAGGGTTCAACACTACTCACATTCATAGGACGATTCCCGCCACGATCGCATAGTCTTCCAAGCGATCCTTCGCATAATCCCAAGTCCAACAAGGCTTCATCGAACCAACCATCCATCATAAGGCATCTTGCGGGTCGGGGCACTACAATATACCACCCAGAAAAAGTTTCGTCCTCGAAACTTAAAACAAAACTCATCCCCAAAACTTCAACCAAGCTTTTCATGAAACTTCTCAACAATCAACTTGCACCATTTAATATTCTTCTGCAATCTCTCGATTAATTTCAAGTAATGTGCCATCTCGTTACAGCATCCCAATTAATTCAACATAGTTTACCATCTTTGATCTTTCCTCCGACACTCGTGCAAATCCTTAGCACATGATAATCCTTCCCGTGGCTTCGTTTGAATTCAGCATACCACTTAGTCGGAATCATACACATATTTTAGGCGTCCCCGAAATACATGCACTTCAGCCAAGTTCAGTGATAGAGAAAACGAACGAGCTACGGTGTACCTTCCTTTTCGAACATCAGTAATTCTTTTTAAGCATCTCGTATAATCCCACTTTGTTTATTCAATATTCCAACCAATTACTAAGACGATAGATGTCGCCAATTCCAATTCGATAAATTTTCCTCAACCGATCCAACATTTCAAAATATTCAAACTTAGATGTATCAAGTATTCCTTTCAAGTTCATTGTCATCCATGCCACCAAAGTTGATAAATCCCATAGCAACATTTTATTTCGATACCCCGATTCTCATCGGTCAAATCTTGTACTCATCATCGATCGCATCCATACACATTGTTTGCAACTCATAAATTCTCTCGATCCTGATTCATCCATCAAATTGTACCATCATCCCACTCTAGTAATATTTCTTGCTGTCCTCCAACATTTTCTCGTATTGATCAAGCCAACATATTTATCCTCTCGTATAGGCAACTATCATATTCCAGCAACATTAATTCTGAGGGTCATTCATATTCACATTCGCCGATCTCGGCTACATGCACTATCCAATTCCGTCATTACACTTATCCTCAATCTTGATCCGGTCAATGAAATTATTCCAACTATCTCAAAGCACTACCAACAATTTTCGCAGCTCAATATCAATCAACCAACCAACCAGTTCTAACAATTCCCAACATTTCAACCAAGGCAACTCAATTTCCGAAACCAACATGATCCGTCATCCCATCCAACATTATAACATCAAAATTTCCTAAATATCTATTCCATTCCAAAGCCTACCTTCCAACACATCTTATTCATTCCAACTATACTCACGCAACACCAATAGGGACATCCTACGGTTTTCCAATAGTCAACTTAGCATACAATCAAGTCTCTACGGTCAGCTAATCTAAGCTAAACCAGACATTCAGCTAACCCATATGAGATGAGTAGCTATCAGGGACATACTTATCTCTTATCTTAGAGGCAACCAATTCTCAACATAGGGCAACTCTATGGTCCGACCAACTTAGGGACATGGGACACCACCCCAATCTTATGAACTTATACCCAACACGGACAACTGAAGAACATAGCCAACCAATCTGAGACTTAATCAAGCAACCAACAATCTAGGCAACAAACCGACACTCTAGGCAACCAGCCAACAATCTAGGCAACCAACTGACAATCTAGGCAACTAGCCAACAATCTAGGCAACCAACCGACAATCTAGGCAACTAGCCAACAATCTAGGGTCAAGTCTTTCTACCCGTACTCATACTCGAGTCATACCCAACGAAGTCTCATTCTAGACTTACCCGCAACCGACCAAATCTATCCGACAATTCTATCCAACATCTATGGGTCAATCTCGAAGCTATCATATAAAACTCCTCAATAGAATATTCAACTTTCAATTTCCATTTGCATAGACATAGCATCTGTTCGATCCACTTGTCCTCATATCGTACTCAAATTGTCTATTCAATCGGGTCAACTATTTTGAGTCATCATCGATATTGTTATTTCAATACTTTATCACTTATGATCTCTTCCTACGGTCTCTTCGCGACATAATCGTTTCCCACATTCTTAGATCATCGATACGGTCTGTACTCTTTTAACCAAAAAAATCAGGCAACTATAATCATATTTCCCGAGGTATCATTTATAATTTTCTAACACCAACACGGACATCTCTTAGCAATTTACGTTAACCATCAATATTAGTTTTGTATCATCTCCTTCTGATCTATAAGAAGATTTACTATTCATGCCCAATCCAATCTCTATAGCACCAATCATCTCTCATATATCGGTCATCTTAGTGGACAGACATAACTCATCGGCTAAGTCATAATCCAACAATTCTATTTCCACCAAACTTTTATTCAAGCGACAACATCATCTACCGACATGGTCTATTACATATCGCTGCCCTCGATACTTATTTGTGTTCCAGCCATTCGACTCTCGTAAGGAACATCTACTCTTTCGCACATCAAGGACAAGTACTCATTCTCTGTGCCTCAAATATTCAAGGGTCATAACATGTTAATTCGGGACATCAATTTCTTTCAAGCACACTGCACCACGTGCTAAGATCATCTATTCCTCAATCTCATTTTCCAACTTTTTTGGTCGTCGATGCAACTCTTTGCATCTTCTAAATCATTTGCAACATCCCGATAAGCGTCTAACATTACCATCAGTTCTATCGATATCCAACATGCAATTTCTTTAACTCAATTCCAACATCGTTCAATATTCGGTCCATAGTTGTTCTCGCAAAATCTTTCGATAGCAACACCACACTATCGTTACCAAGTCTGCAATCCTTCTACCCACTGATTCAAGTACTCGCCTGAATCTGAAATTCTTTTCTTTCCCAACCAAGGCATCATTTCATATTCTCAATTCTCTTATTACCCAACTTAATGCTAACCGACAAGGTCTAGCGATGGTTCATCTGAACACATCAAAATCTCACAACGGTCATCCAACTTAACAATCAAGGAACACGCCTAGCCAACATGTATCAATCGTAAGCTCAGCTACGATTCGATACCACCCACTACCTTATAGGTAAGCAATCACAAAACATAGACACATCAAGGGTCAAGGGACATCTTATCACGATAAGGGTATATGTAATATACCACCCAGAGCTCAAGCCATTCCAAACACAATATTCCTTCGTATCAAACCGACATCCTACATGGACTATCCATCCTGCAGTGGTTATGCTGACCACAAATACCGACTCAAAATTTGGTCGATTCCCATTCACTGAAATCCATGCACATTCTGTTCCAATATACCAAACCATCACCCACGGTCGATTGCTGCATAACAATCGACTCCAAAGAATCCCACACATAAGATATCCAGCATATATCACAAACTTATTATAGCATCGCATCATTGTTAATCTTTTTGGTATCTTTTAGAAATTCAACAAAGCACACATATCATAGCCCACATATTTAGACTTATTGTATGGAACACCCAGTGAGAGGTTAGAATGATCAACGAACTTTCAGTCAAGGGAACAACTTAGAATAGTTCGGAAGCAACACAGAACAATCGCAGAAGCACTATGAATCATCATAGAGGCAACTTTGATTTCATCGCAAAAGCAACTTGAGTATTCGCGGAAGCAACTTTGATTCACCGCGGAAGCAACTTTGAATAATCGCGGAAGCAATCTTTGAATCATCGCAGAAGCAGCTTAGAATCATCTTAGTAGCAACATTGATTCGAAACAATCGAATAGGAATCCAAGGACGTAAAGCCGTGCTCTGATACCATTATGTCACGCCCCGATCCGGGAGGATCGAAAATAAGCCACTGGGCGTGATGCCGTACAAGTCTAGATTGCACTTGTACAAGGCAAAACCATTACAGTTCCTGGTAATTCTCAGAAAACATCGACAACGCAGCGGAACCAAGCAGATAAATTGAAGTCACACAATTTATATAGAAATGTATCTCTTTATTGATATTCAAAATGGATTACAAGACTTGCAGCAGAATACAGAGTTTACAACTGAATACAAGACTCTTGGGTAGCCAACTGAATGTATACACTTGCCCTTTAGGCTACAATGAATATACCGACTTCTTTACAATGACTTGCCAATTTAGCTACAATCTCACTGGTACATCTGAGTTCCACTGTTCCATACATTATGTCCCGTATAGCAGAAGACATCGTCTTGAAAGAAGAGCTTCTGCACACCCATCCGATTCATCGATGCCAAGCACTGATTCACAGGATTTCCCCCAAGCAAACACCTGTAATATTGCCCACAACGTGGGTCAGTACATCATCAATGTACTGGCGAGCGGTGCTGACCCAACTCACCTAAGAAGACAGCACTAAGTAATCATGTTACAGAACATTATTCAATGGTCTTTCTTGTTGCCTTAGGGTCAATTTCATGTTATAGCCGACAAGAGTAAAGCATGCAAATCCGATAGCCAACATAATTTAAAGTATACTGTTATCACCCTTTTGGTGATTCTTACCCACGGTCGTGTAGCCATCCCTGTACATTTATAATACTTACTGCCTGCACAAGATATTGTTAGGAACAATATCATGATTCAATATGAATATCACCATTCAGGTGATTCTTACCAACAGCCAACATCCTTCCCTGTATTTGAGTAATAACTTACTCTACCTGCATAAGACATCATTAGCACCTGACCTATCTATATGAAGGTCACTGGCGACACGCCATCCTGGACCGTCTTCCTGGTGAACGACTAACTCCAAATGGGGTGCGAATCCATGGGAGGTTTCCGAAACACCGTGCTACTACTTCAGCACCATGGGATTTCAGTGTCCTTTCAGTGGGCGGTAGCAAGCCCCCACTGCAAGTCCTGCAATCCCGATGTCAGTACATCGACACCATCCTTGTTTCCCCCTAGGACGAACCGGGTTCCATGGCCCAGGAATACCGTTCGAGGAACGAAACCTTGTCGACAAGTTGTCCATGACCATGCAACTATATGCAACTTATCTAAGAAGAAAACATTAATACATGATAAGAAAAACTAAGTAAAACCATCATTCTCATCCATCTTGCCATCTAGCCGTCTTGCCTTGAGCCAACGCCCATATAATCTTCTGCCCATCCAGGGTCTTAGTGATATCAACATTCTACATCGGCACAGGATAATAGAATGTTGTTATCCAATCTCTTTGCCACATCTTTGATACCGTACATCTTTTAAACCAACTCAATATACTTACCGCCCAGTTCCTGGGACATAGCATCTGTTTAGCATACATCCATTCGGACATAATTCAAGCATACTCACTGCCCAGTTCTTGGGTCTTAATATCTGTGTTATCAACTATTCATCAAGCCAAAGCGTGATATACTCACCGCCCAAGTATTTGGGACTTTGCCTTCACCTGTCATGTATTTCATTGCAACAGCGTACAAGCATACAATTCATTTAGCTACCACAGTTTACGTTCAGGTGATTATTATCTTTCATTATCTTTCCAAATTCCATGCAAGGTGTTATTGAGCAATTCAACAAGAAACATAGCATACTATCCTTATTTTAAGCGTGAAGCTAAAGGATCTTTGAAGGGTTCAATACTACTCACATTCATAGGACGATTTCTGCCACGATCGCATAGTCTTCCAAGCGATCCTTCGCATAATCTCAAGTCCAACAAGGCTTCATCGAACCAACCATCCATCATAAGGCATCTTGCGGGTCGGGGCACTACAGAACTTATGGACCAGGTTCATGAAGGCAATATACTTTAAGCACATCTACCCTTCGACGGCCATCTCTAACGTAGATCCTCTACGGCGTGGCGGTGCATGCTCAACTGGCGTTCTCTAGCCGAACCTGTGATGCATCTTCAAGTGGGTGACGGTGAATCATCGACATTTCTGGAGAGATGGGTTGGAGAATCCTTACTTACGAACCTCTCAGAAGCCTACAGGAACTGTAAGATCAAGGACAAGTGGGACTCCAACAATAACATTTGGAGTTGGATCGAGGTCCGGGACTGGGCCGGCCCAGAGGCAGTCGAGCGCATCCGCCGATGCGGAGTGACGATCGGGTCCAACGCTGACGAGATCCGGTGGTCGGCTAATGCTTCGGGTTGCTTCTTGGTTAGATCTGCCAGGAGAGTGGTCCATGGTACTACGGTGCCCTCCCCTAGCATTGCATCCTTATGACAGACATGCATCCCTAAGAAGTGGTCCTTCATCATTTGGAGAGCCCTGCGCAAGATCCTCCCCACCGATGACACTCTCAATTCTATCGGGTTCAGCCTTTCATCCGCGTGCACATGCTGCACGGATCGTCAATCGGAAACGGTGGACCACATCTTCTCTCAGGGAGACCTCCGAGTCAAGGTCTGGAGTGTTCTTTTCCAACGCTGCAGGATGGTTCCTGGAGGCGGGTGCTTCGACGACCTCGTAGCGGCATAGGGATCTGCGTCCCATGGCCACCAGATCGTAGCTGCAGCTGCCACGTGGGTAATCTGGAAGAACCGCAACAAGGCTAGATATGAAGGCCATCATTACTCCACAGACCAGCTTATTGGAGAGACCATTCGACAATGTAGCAAACGGAGGTCCCTCTGTCATCACGACCACACGATTTTTTGGAACTCCCTCATCTTCCGGGACTAGACATTTGGGTTTCCTTCTCCCCTCCTTTTGTTAGTATACGTGCATAGGCTTCGATATTTTGCGCCTTCTGGTATACTTGTATAGCTATGGCTTTTCTTTTTATGGAATAATATGGAGAGTGTTTTGGCAATATATATATATATTATATATATATAATATATACATGGGCGGCCATCCCACGATCGTGTGGGCCGCAGGAGGCCGACCACAGTACTGAAAAATGCGCCTGCCGTACCCGAGACAGAGTATACAGCAGCAGTAGCAACACTCTGTGAAGGAAGTTTTGCGGCGATGTTTTGTCGCATACAGTCGATCGTTTCATGATCTGTTTTCTCTGGTATGAACTCAACATCACCCTCTTGAATCCCCTTCAAATAGAATGACACGTACCCTAACTGATCGCTCAAAAATCGATGCAAAGATGGTAGAAAACTGTTCGCAAATAGAACAATTTTGGGTTCAAAACACCCGATTTGGAAGGTCAACTTCGGTTAAATCTTTGAACAATTTCGAAAACCATTTGAATAATATTGAAGACAACATATAGGACATAGATTACAGGAAGATAGTCAATGTAAAAATCAGGAAAAACTTGATAGAAAACAATTTTCAAAATTAGAATTTTCACTAATACGACGTGCGTCCTGACAAACTGGGCGACGTGGTCGCAACATATGAGCGTCAAAAGACGCGTATGGATGTTGTAGGCGTGTAGGATTCGACAGAACTCGATTTCTTTGTGCGTGCACGACGAAAGCGAGACGTATCCGTCACGATATCCCGTATCGACCTCTTTGCAAATTAGTCAATTACTTTGTGCATGTTTGTCATCTTCAGAAAAAACTTGTGCCAACAAGACCGTATCATTTTTTTGGTCCTGTAAGACAAGTCTGGTCCAATTCTGAAAAGGTCGACCGAAACGCTATTTTGGAGGGCCTGCGACCTGATCCAACGGGCGAAGTTGTACACAGCCCACTGAAATCCAACTTTGGACATACGGTTGGATTTGGCTCATCAAATCGGACGCGTAGACATATAGTTTGACGACTTTAGAGACCGTATATACTGGCACGCTTTTCAGTACAAAGTGGGTCCAACGACGGACATCGTTTTGATCCAAAATTATGATTTTTCCATGTGTTCAGAATTAGACTTTTGGGCATGCATTCTTAGATGTTTCTTTTATGACAAACACGTTGGTGATGTCTGATTCAGCATCCGGAGATGGTTGCGCGAGTTGACTTTTGTGGCTCATTTGAGTGGTTTGTAGTATCGATTTTATCAGCTAAGGATCTCAGGTGAGTACATCTCTGATAGTTTTCATATTTGATTATCTCTATGATTCATGTACCTAGTAGTGTTTTATATTGATATCCTATTGATTCACGACACGATGATTACATGAGATAGTAATGGATTCTTTACATGGTGTTCATGACCAATCTATTACCGTGTTCATGATCTATTTGGATTCATGAGTACTAGCTATGCGGGGAAGTATATTAGTAGACATGTAAACATACCCAAAGACATCCTATTATGTCTAATCATGTTTGATAGCAGTCGCACAATTCACGTACGGGATGCCGGATTTACCCTTAGCCGTTTACATGTCAAAAGTGTATTTCAACTCACTAGTTAGAGGTAGTCTTGCTATATTACAGCTCATGTTTCAGTCGTTTATTATAGTTACATTATTTTCTTGAATGCCATGCTCTCCTATTTTACTAACATGTTTCTTGCCATGATTCTTTGCTGATCCATTCATCATGTACTTCAGTACTATATTGTTTTACAGATTTTGTCAAATTATTGGAACTGCTGTTAGAATAACACGTTCCATTCCTGACTAAAAACCAATATTTTTCAGGTTAGTCGTGGCTTCTCTTAGCACTTTTGGAGGCATGGGTATGCTGAGGTCAATCTAGAAGATTAGTTAGATAGATTAGTTATTTTATTTTATTTTGTGAGATAATGTACTTGGATTAAGTGTAAACTTTGAAACGTTGTAAAATAATTTAGTTCGTGAATGAGCAAATAAAGTTTTCTTATTATGTGATTATGAGCATCATGGCCTTGACAACGTTCTACCGTCGACACTGCGGCGTAGGCTAGCTTGGACACGCATTCGTATTCCGAAAAGTGGGAGCGGGTCGTGACAAGTTTTTGTGTTGGCCCATATAGGTCGTCTTCGCAAAAGATTATGAACTTGTGATAGTACTTAAGTTAGTCGTACTATTAAGAGCCTACGACTAGAAAATGCTCATTCACAATTAGGAATAAATTGATTTAGGAGGATGACTAGGAATATGAGTCCCTTATTCAACTTGACTGTTGGATAGTTAAGGATTGTTAAATAGGCCATGCAATATATGTAAGGATTTATAAATTTAGATAATTTGAGAGATTTTCATAGATATACTATTACATTTTGATATGATGATAGGATCCAATGTGGGTAGACTATACATCTATAACTTAGGCCTTCCTAGAATTCAACCCCTAACCTTGATATTTTTTAAAATTATCTTTTTCTGTCATCTCTAGATATTATCACCGTTACCCATACCAATTAGTATTTCCTATTTTGCCTTGAGGAATTACTCTTATGATTTATAGTTTTTGGTCCATATGTGAATCTCGAGTTAGTTCTTTCATCAAAGTTCTTCCCTCAATCATTGAGTGTCCATGAAATAGAAATTATAATGCTTATACTTCTTTGTCTTCAATGATTTTTCCTAATCAACCATTATATTTTCAAGAATCGAGACTGATGTGACAGATACTTACATTTTTCTATCTTGATCATTTGTGCAATTTTATTTTCTGTTTTCTCTTACATCGTCATATCGTATGGTCCATATTTCTTATTTAATTTCCAATTTTTGTAGTAATTCATTTCTCTAAAAATTAATATTTTACCCATGTAGTTTGAACCTAACATGATCCATAATCCATATCTCTATTTCAAGTTAGCTTTGTTGAAATTCAAGATATGTATATATATTATATATATATATATATATATTATATATTATATATATATATATATAATAATATATATATATATAATATATATATGTTTTTTCTCGATCTTTGAATATTAGTGAAATTATTAAAATTTATATTTCACTTGCTTTCGATCATTTTTTTCCTAATCAATCGTATGATTTTCGAAAATGATATTTTTATTCAAGAACAGGTATTTACACTTTTCCTATCATGATCGACTTGTTTGAAATTCTAGAAACAACTTTGAAATTTTATTGATATAGTTGGAATAAATTTTGATGACTTACAATGGCAAGATAGCAGCGCACTGTCGCCACTCATTTGAATTATCGAGACTGCGGGTTCACTGCAGCCCAGCGCACTAGCGTGACATGATCTTTATGTTGAAGTAACTTCAAGTAAGCGTAAGTTATAAAATATTGATAAAATTATGTCCTGGTTGTCCTTAGTTATCTTTATGTCAATATTGGATAGAGTTGATAGGGTATTCGATACTATATTATACTTGCGTCATGAAACCAAGGGTTACTGCAGCCAGATGTACACTGGCGAGGCAAAACCTTTCGGTAAGGTGACTTCAAATATATATGATTTTCGAATATTATAGAGACAATATCCTTTTTTTGGCATGTGGTTATCGATTTTTTATGGTTCAAAATTTCAAGAACTCTCGACTGAAATTTGATTAGTTCTTATCCTTTTATCTCTTGAACCCTTTCTTTTTTATCTTTTCACTTTTTTTGTATCGTTATTATTTTCCCCTAGAAATCGTTTAAGCCTATTTTAAATTCCTTCTACTAGATTCATAATCATACCTAGATTATGATTCTATAATTGAATTGCGCTAAAAACGATTTCGATTTGAAACATTGTTACGACTTTCTGATCACAACTAGACCATTTTTTTTTGACTATATTTCGATCGAGTCAATTCGCATATTTTTCTAGATTTTGACTCCGTAATTGTGCCTAAATAATTTTGCTTAAATAGTTAATCGAGTTAAATCGTGCTAAACGAAAGTTAAATTTTGATCGTTCCTAATCAACTTTGATCGTGACTAAACTATTTTGACTATAGTCATGGTCGTGTCTATATTTCAAACTCTATTATTGCCAATGTATATTGCCATTCCACTATGATTACGACTATTTTGACCTTATTCATGCTCATGCCAACCTTTTGATTTTTATCATGCTTGGATGACTTGCATGATTAGCCATGATCGTGACTATATCTTAAATTATATCTAAGTGATCATAGCTCCTTCTAGACTTCACCTAAAATCTTTGATCATCTTTAAACAAAACTTGAATCGTGACTCAATCATAATATATTTTGATCATGCTTAATCATGTTTTCTTTTTATTTTATTTTATTATTTTGGTTTTACTCGCGATTACGCCTGACTATGTGATCATTAATCAATCATCATCTGATTATATCATTGTGGTTCTCAATCGGATTGAAATTTTTGTTTTGGTTATATTCTTAGTCGTACCTAATCGTGTCCATTGAAATTCTAAGTAAAAAATTTTCTAAGGAGGGTAGAATTTTAAGCCCACTTCCCGGATTTTAAAATTTTATTTATTTTATCTTTGTTTTCTAGTTAGAATTTTTTTTTTCTAAAATAGATATTTTGAAGGGAATTTTTTTTGCCAAAGTTATTTTTTAAAAAGATTTTTCACTATAGGCTTCTAGAAGTATTTGATCGTTTATTATTTCGATTTAAATTTACATGATGCGTTTCAAATATTATTTGATACTATTGAGTACTATTTAAAAAATAAAATAAAAATAAAAATATATTATCGAAAAGTGTTATGGTTACGAAATAGTAAGTTTAGTTTTGGCTAAGTCTGTTAAATATGTAGTATTATTTTTTAAAATAATTACAGATTATTGTCAATTATTTCTATAATTCTAATTTATAAATATATTTGTATGATATTAAATTTTACTTACGATGACAAATTATTAGATAAATTTTACTAAAATTTGACATATCCAAATATATTTTACAGGTTATTTGATAATACTTGGTACCTTTTAATTTATTACTATACCAAGTGTTATATTTATATTTGGTTTGTATTTTTAGATATTAATAAAATCTAGAATTATTTTTAAGTCATTATGGATTGATTTTGATTCAATATTTAGTTGAAATCTTAGAAATATTTGATCATCCTAGTCCTTAAATTTGACGACGAATTTATTTCTGTGTTGGGTAGATTTGTCATCCCTCTTCTAGAAATTTCAAAAGATTTTTTTTTTAATTTTGAATTGAATAGTGATTTTTGGAATTTTATAAATAGTTATTTATTTATTTATTTATTTTTATAGAAGGCCATAGTCATGGTTAAAATTTGGAGTACAAGATGACTAGAAATTATGGCACGGATAGTGCAGTGGCATGCTTTGACTAGTGTATTAGTCATGGTAGGAAGGCCGAGCAATATGTGTATTCTAACTAAAAAATCAGTCAAAGTTGTGAATTGACCCCTATAAAAAATTTACTTAGTTAATTATCAATATTATAACTTTTAGGAGATCCGGTTGTACCAATTTAGCCCGGACTTGACCCGAACCCAACCCAAGCCCATGTAGGTCAAGTAATGCGACCAAGGCGTCCATGTATATATATATATATATATTCTATATATATATATATATATATTATATATATATATATATATAGATATTATATATATAGATAGATAGAGAGAGAGAGAGAGAGAGAGAGTTATAATCGAATCGAGATGTTGCTCCTCCTTCCTTCGAGCTCTCCCTAGCGGGAGCTCCCTCCCGTCTCTAGCCAGCGCCCGGAGGCCCTTCTGGCGCTCGTTCTCCCTTCCCCTCCTCCCCTTCCTCCTTTCCTAGCCCCCCATGGCCCTTCCATCCGACCTCCTCGCGTTCTCCGGGCGGTCCCCTCTCTTCGCCCCCCCTCGCGGCCCTCCTGTTTCCCCGCCTCCGCTCACCCTCTACCTACCGCCGACCATCCACCTCTCCCACCCTCCTTCCTCCCCTTCCACCTCCTCCGTTATCCATCCCCACTCGTCGTCCCATCCTCTTGCAGCCTCCCTCCCCCCGGCGGCCTGGCGTGGCCCTGTGCTTCCCGCTCTCGCCGGAGTCCCCATCTCCTTCCCCGCCCTTGAGGCCAACCCTCCTCCCTCGTGGATCTGGCGCGGTGCAGGCGCTTCGGCCTCCGCGCCAGAGTCGCTCTCGGGAATGCTGGTTTCCCGCCCACAGTTTTTAAATTTTGCTGTTCTCGCCTCGAGCCCTACGCTCAATGAGGGAGAATCTCTGCATGCAGCAGTAGACCACATTCGTGTGGGGCCCAGTGCTGCCCCCCACCTTTGGCACAGAGCCCCTCCCTAACGCTGCTTACGCCTCCCTTGCTGGCCAGGATGCTTTGGGCGCATGGCCCCCTCCCCTGTGGCGCATGGCCCCCTCCCCAGTTGGGCGTATGGCCCTTCCTTCGTCTTCGAGCGCTTGGCCCCTTCCTTCGGCTTCGGGCACATGGCCCATCCATCCAACTTCGGGCGCATGGCCCCATTCCCCTGCTGTAGTGGGCGCATGGCCTTTTCCTCCTGCCGTGGGCGCATGGCCCCTGTAACCGAAGATGGGCACCTTTTCGGTGCCCTCGTCGCCTTCGCGCTCTGGGTTTTCGACCGCTTCTTCGGCCACTGGGCCCCCTTCCGTCGTAGGCGCATTTCCTGCCCAGTCATCGTGTGTTGGCCCCTCGGGTGCTTTTCCCCCCCCCGTGAGCGCCCTTCCATCGCCTCCGGATTTTGGGGCGGCGGGCGCGTCCTTTTGTTATGCGGACGTCCAAGTTGGCAGAGGCCCCATCGCCTCGTCGCCCGGATCTGCTGTTACCCGTGTCTGCAATCCAGGATCGTCAACTGCTCCAGGTTGCGAGCTCCCGGCTGACCTTCTTTCTCTTGGGCCTAGCGTGCGAGACCCGACCCGATAGTTCGAGCCTACCTCCTTGTTGACGAGCCCAAACTCCCCTCCGCCCCGCCCCCTCCTTCCGCTCTCTTTCCTCCCCAGAGGCCCGAAGCCCCCGCCCGGATTTGGCTTCCAGACTGGCTATTGCTTTGCCCTCCCTGACCTCCTCTGTGGTGCCCCCATCTGCGATGCCCTGGCTACCCCCTCTTCGTCTGGTGTCCCAATGCCTTCTTATGCCGACAAGCTTCACCCGGACCGTGCAGTCAAGAAGGGTTTCCTATTCCCCGACGTACCACTACCCAATGTTGTGTACCCTATGGAATCTCCTGTACCTAAGGTCCCCTTCTCAGATCAGGAACTGTCCTCTCTTTCTACCTCCTTTCCCCACACTTTCGTCCTCAAATTTTCCTCTGGTTGCCCGAAACTTGACTGGGTTAAGGAGGTTATTGCCAGTTGGTGGCTTTCCGCAGAATACAGGGTTGCACCCCAGGCATATTTTACTGCACCTCTCCTCCGAGCTTGACCACAGGACTGTGTGGTCCAAGGGCACCAGTAGGGTTGACTCCTACCAGATGAAGATTATTAGGTGGTCAGCGGACTTCAACACCAAAGAAGACTCAGCGACGGTTGCGGCCTGGGTGACCCTTCCCAACCTTTCCCTTATCTCATTCGTTCCTGCAGCCTTTAAACGGATCGCCAACTCTTTTGGGACATATGTGGTCACAGCAGAAGAAACAAGCAACCTTACTAAAGCTCACTACGCTAAAATCTGTGTGGAACTCGACCTTACCAATGAGCCCCCCAATCACATTCTCCTTGAGCTAGGCAACCAGACGCACACCCAGCAAATAGTCTACGACAATCACATCATTTTCTGTAAACACTGCCAATTTGTGAGGACACCTAGCAGAACATGTTTTCGTCTTCACCCAGAGCTCAAGAGGAAAACAGTCCGGAAAGACGCCCTATAAAAGTCGACAGGAATCAACAACCGCAGCCCACCTCTCCCTGCTTCTGCTTCTAAACACCCACGTTAGATTCGATGATTGTGGAGGCACGCCAGTCAATGTTGCCTCCCCTGGCACAACAATGGTTCATGACACCACCCCATCCCTCCCCCTCTCCAATCAGTTCAATGCCCTTGACCCAGAAGCCACTGAGCCCTCTCAGGCGATTGTTGTCCTCGAAGACTCTTACGAGCCCCTTGGATCGATCTCAGAGATGGTGTCATCCATAGATATCCCCTCAGATGCTGTTGTGGAATCCTCCCAAGACTCCCTAACAGTCCCAACCAAGCTCTTTGTCAGCCATCTCTCTAGCGATGTGGTTACCGTCGATGAAGCCCTAGCGATCCTGGGACAAGAACAGGTCCTTAGAGGACAACAGGTCATGGCCGCAGGATTTCCCCTCCAGTCTGTAGAAGAACTATTCGGATGCGCAGAAGACACCCTCATTATCCTCCCCGGAGAGGCCATCCTGGATTCCACTGGAGAAAGGCTCGAACCCGCAAATGACACCCCCCAATCACAAGCCGAGGAACCAATCCTTGACAACTCCATGGTAGCGATGGCAACCATCAACACCAAAAAAATAGGTAAAATAAAAGCCAGTGAGCTGTCGACCATGAGCATCAAATCCGCAGCCAAGTGGACAAAAAATGCCTCCACCAACAGCATTAATGCTTAACATCCTCTCCTGGAATGTTCGAGGCCTGGCGAACAAACCCACCATGAGGCGACTTACTAGCCTCAAAAAACTCCACAAGATTGACATCTTGATTGTCCTAGAACCCAAGATCACCCCCAAGAAAATCAAAACCATCCAGCTGCAGTTAGGATTCAATACTGCCATTGCAGGCAACTACGACATTTGGATCCTCTGCTCGACGGACTTCAAGATCGGAGTTATCCAGGATTCAAGGCAGGCTCTCTCGTGCTGGATGGAACACCCCTTCCTCCCTAAGTGTGCCATTCTGTCTGCGGTTCATGGCAGTTGTGACATTGCTGAACGCAAACAGCTCTGGAACGACCTCCTCGACATCCACCTCAACCACATTAACCTACTTTGGCTTTGTATTGGGGACTTTAATGCTATCACCTGTAGAGAGGAGAAGTCTGGCGGCCGCCCTCCTCCCCATTCGACCATGCAAGATTTCAACAACTTCATTTTTAATGTCAACCTCTCTCCACTCCAGCTCACAGGCAATGCGTTTACCTGGTGCAACATGCAGGAGGTGACCGTCGGCAATACTTCCGTCTAGATAGGGCCCTCACGAACACCCTCTGGTATGAAATGGGGATCATCTCCAAACTATCTCACCTCAATGCCACCGAATCCGACCACGCTCCCCTGCTGGTTGAAATTAAAAGCACCTCCAGTCAAATTAAAAAGAACTTCAGTTATTTCGACTTCTGGAGCGAACACCCCCAATTCAAGCACGTTGTTGCGGAAGCTTAGAACCGCGCGGGTTCCTCCGACCCGCTCATCAGGGTAGCCAACAAGCTTAAGGCGACGAGGAAAGCCCTTTCGGCTTGGAGTAAACAGGCATATAGGGATATTTTTCAGGCCGTTCGCGTCGCCGAAGATGATGTCACTTGTACAGAGGCTCTATTACGACAGGCCGATCGCCAACAGCCAGGACCGCCCTTAACCTCACCAAAGCTATTATCAAATTACGACTGAAAGTAGAAATAGACTTTTGGAAATAGAAAACGAGGCTTAAATGGGACAGCGAGGGGGATAAAAATACAGCCTACTTCCACGCCTGTGCCGACGGTTGCAGACAGAAACTCACCCTCCATCAGATCGTCGACGAATCTAGTAAAATCATCTGTAACCAACGAGAAATCCAAGTAGCTGCCGTAAAGTTATACTCTCAGTTGTTCACCAAAAAAAGGGTTTACAGGGACAACAACTTCCTGGCTGAGATCCTACAGCTCATAAACGACACCGATAACATCCAGCTGGAACTCCCTCCGTCCGAGTAGGAGGTAAAAGATGCGGTCTGGACCCTTGATGCACACAGTGCGTCGGGACCCCGACAGATTTTTGGGTTTTTTTTTTCCGACAGTGCTGGGATATAATCAAGAAAGACATACATGAAGCGGTAACTGCCTTCTTCTATGGAGCTACTTACCCAGAGCCATCTCTTCCGCCAACCTAATCCTCATCCCGAAAAAGATAACCCAGAGACTTTTCGTGACTTCTGCCCCATCAGTTTGTGCACCTTCACCAACAAGATCATATCCAAGATCATCGCCTTCCGTATGTTAGACTTTCTATCCAAGATCATTTGTGAGGAGCAAAGTGGCTTCGTCCGAGGAAGAAACATCCAGGGTAACATTATGCTAGCTCAAGAGTTAATCACCTGCATAAAACTTTCTGCTAGAGGTGGCAACATCGCGATCAAACTGGACATAGAGAAAGCTTATGACAGGCTGGATTGGCAATTCATGATCTGGGTTTTCAGGACCTTTGGATTTTCGAAAACCTGGACCAATATCGTTTGGAGATCGATCAGCAACTCGTGGTTTTCTACGGTTATCAATGGACCAGCGACGGATTCTTCAAATCGAGTCATGGCATCAGGCAAGGAGACCCCTTATCGTCCACCATCTTTATCATTACGGCGGATGCCTTGAGCAGAAATCTGAACAATATGGCTTGCACCCTGAACTTCCAGCACTTTCATACTGCCAGCAGCTGCCCGATCATCACCCACCTGGCATATGCAGACGATATCCTCATCTTCACATCCGGGGATGCCGGGTCGGTGGATATGGTCCACAACACCCTCCAGAGAAACTTCTCTTGCTCTGGCCAGAAGGTCAATCCTGCTAAGAGTTTCATCTATGCCCACCACAACATCAAGAGAGAGAACGCGGCTGGCATCTCCAATATCACCTCTTTCTCCATTGAACACCCTCCGTTCCAATACCCTCGGATGTCCCCTCATGTACGGTAAATCTAACGCTGGTATTTTTGATGAGCTAATTAACAAAATCAGGAGAAAACTGGAGGGGTGGCACAACACAACCTTATCCCCAGGCGGCAAGATGATCCTCATCAAATATGTTCTCACATCTATACTCATATATACCCTGGCAGCGTGCTCCCCTCCCAAGAATGTGCTTTCTTCGATTGAAAGCATTCTTAGCGACTTCTTTTTGGGGCACAGTGGAGGCCACGTCAAGCATCATTGGACAAGTTGGGACACCATGGCTAGGCCCACCGAGGAAGGGGGCATGGGCTTCGTAAAACTTTCTCACATTACTGATGCCTTTTCGATGAAGCTGTGGTGGAAGCTTCGTACGAGTCAGAATTTATGGGCTAGATTTATGAAGGCCAGATACTTCAAGCACATTCACCCGTCACAGGCCATCCCCAACAGTAGATCCTCAGCAGCGTGGCGGTGTATTCTCATCGGGCGTACTATTGTCGAACCAGTGATATGCCTTCATTTGGACGATAGAGAATCCTCAACCTTCTTAGAACTTTAGGCTGGAGACACCATGCTCCCCAGCCTTTCGGCGGCCCGGGGGAACATCAGGATCAAGGAATTGTGGGATTCTTCTGGAAATGACTGGAATTGGGGCAAGGTCCGTGATTGGGCCGGAGATGAGGCTGAAGATTGCATCCGACGACGAGGTCTGAAGATCGGTACCGAAGCAGATGAGCTACGGTGGTCGGCCAAACCTTCGAGCTGCTTTTCAGTGTGCTCGGCCAGACAAGTGGCCCGTGGTCGTGGGATGCCATCTCCGATCATTGCCGCATTCTGGCAGACTTGCATATCCAAGAAGTGGTCCATCCTTCTTTGGAGAGCCTTTCGAAAGAAGTTACCCACTGATGACAATATGCATACTATTGGGTTCAGCTTAGCTTCTGCATACAATTGCTGTTCAGAGCGTCAGACGGAAACCGTCGACCACATCCTCTGTCAGGGAGAATTACCCGTCAAGGTCTGGAGAGTACTGTCCCAGCATTGCAGATAAGCTCAGGGAGGCGGGTGCTTATACGATCTCTTGGCTGGCTGGGCCTCCGTTTCCCACGGATGCCAGATCGTAGCGGCAGCTGCAACGTGGGTCATATGAAGAATCATAACAAGGCGAGATATGAGGGCCACCAGTACTCCGTCGACAAGATCATATGGAAGGTCCTCTGGTAGTGCCGTAAGATCATGAACATTTATTCGCATGGCCAGACATACTTTTGGGTTTCTCTTCTCTTCTAACCTCCAGTCTTCAGGTTTTGTTGGTATACTTGTATAGGCTTCGGCATTTTGTGCCTAGGGGTAACTTGTACAGGCTTCGGCATTTTGAGCCTTTCTGAAATAAAATGAGGGGGATTAAATATAAATATTATATATATATATATTTTATATAAATATATTTATAATATTCTATATATATATATATATATATTATATATATTATATATATATATATAGCTCATTTTATAATCTAGGGTGTAAATTCTGTAAATTGAATATTAAATATATATTACATTAAATTGCTATTAACTTCATTTCCCTTAAAAAGTATAATATATAATTTTCTTAGATATCCTTGTGCATTTGAGGGAACTTATAGGTGTACCCATATAAAATGCATTGATAAGTATTTTGGTTGCTTATCTAAAAATGTGTGTAGTATATAGAGATTTATAATAATATATGTAACATAATGTTTCTTTCTACATAATATTTAGTAATTACAATATTTTGGTTAAACTTTTAGTATTTAGGGATACTAGGATTTATATATGTGCATGATCCGTTTTCTCTGGTATGAACTCAACATCACCCTCTTGAATCCCCTTCAAATAGAATGATACGAACCCCAACTGATCGCTCAAAATATCGATGCAAAGATGGCAAAAAACTGTTCAAAAAATTGAACTGTTTTGTGTTCAAAAACTCGATTTGGAAGGCCAGCTTTTGTCAAATCCTTGAACAATTTCGAAAACCATTTGAATAATATTGAAGACAACATACAGGACAAGGAAAACCTATTAATAGATTTAATTCTAGTTAATTAGACAGTGAGATAAGTTAATGTGAACATCAGAAAAAACTTGATAGAAAATAGTTTTCAAAATTAGAATTTTCATCGATACGACGTGCATCCCGACAAACCGGATGATGTGGTCGCAACCTGTTAGCATCAAAAGATGCGTATGGATGTTATGGACGTGTGAGATTCGACAGAACTCAATTTCGTTGTGCGTGTGCGACGAAATCGAGACGTATCCGTCTAGATATCCCTTATCGACCTCTTTGCAAATTAGTCAATTACTTCGTGCATGTTTGTCATCTCGAGATAAAACTTGCGCCAACAGGACCGTATCATTTTTTGGTCCTGTATGCCAAGTTTGGTCCGATTCTGAAAAGGTCGACCGGAATGCTATTTTGGCGGGCCCGCGACCCGATCCAACGGGCGAAGTTGTGCACGGCCCGTCGAAATCTAACTTTGGACATACGGTTGGATTCGCCTTATCAAAACAGACCCGTAGATATATAGTTTGACGACTTTAGAGACCCTAAGTACTGGCACACTTTTTGGTGCAAAGCGGGTCCAACGACGGATATCGTTTTGATCTGAAATTACAATTTTGTTCATGTGTCCAGAATTGGACTTTTGGACAGGCATTCTTATACATTTATTTTATGACAAACACGTTGGTGATGTCTGTTTTAGCATCCGGAGACGGTTGAACGAGTTGGCTTTCGTGGCTCATTTGAGTGGTTGGTAGTATCGATTTCATCAACTAAGGACCTCAGGCGAGTACATCTCTGATAATTTTATATTTGATTATCTCTATGATTCAAGTATTTAGTAGTGTTTTATATTGATATCCTGTTGATATTCGGCACGATGATTACACGAGATAGTAGTTATGGATTCTTTACATGTTGTTCTTGACCAATCTATTACCGTGTTCGTGACCTGTTTGGATCCATGATTACTAGCCGGGCGGAAAAATACACTAGTAGACATGTAAATATACCCATAAATGTCCCATTATGTCTGATCGTGTCTGATCGCAGTCGCACAATTTATATACGGGGTGCCAGATTTATCCTTAGCCGTTTACATGTCAAAAGTGTATTTCAACTCACTAGTTAGAGGTAGTCTTGCTATATTACAGTTCATGTTTCAGTCGTTTAATATAGTTACATCATTGTCTTGAATGCGATGCTCTCTTGTTTTACTCACATGTTTCTTTCCATAATTTTCTGCTGATCCACTCATCATGTACTTTAATATTATTTATTGTTTTATAAATTTTGTCAAATTATTGGAACTGCTGTTAGAATCTATTCGTTCTATTTCTGACTGGAAACCAATATTTTTCAGGTTAGTCGTGACTTCTCTTAGCAATTTTGGAGGCATGGGTATGCTGAGGTCAACCTAGAAGATTAGTTAGATAGATTAGTTATTTTATTTTCTTTTGTGAGACAATATACTTGGATTAAATATAAACTTTGAAATGTTGTAAAATAATTTAGTTTTAGAATGAGCAAATAAAGTTTCTTATTATGTTATTATGAGCATCATGGCATTGACAGCGTTCTACCGTCGACATTGCGATGTAGGCTGGCTTGGACATGTACTTATATCCCGAAAAGCGGGTGCGGGCCGTGACACCTAGATTGCCCGTGAATCGACTCAGCATCCCCACGATAAAAGTATTGTCATGCCTTGTGGCAGTAGTCGCATACATAAAAATTCCGATGACGCTTGAGTACTCCAACTGTCTGACGCTTTTTCTTGTATTTGGCTTCAGCTTCTTGTCACACCTATAAGGCGTATCGATCTCTGGAAGATTCTGATACCCATAGCGTATAAGCATCTTCTCAATCTAATAAGACTGTGATAATGCCACTCCAGTTTCCGTCCAGATGATCTTTATCTCCAGGATAACATCGGCTTCCCCTAAGTCCTTTATGCTGAACTTAGATGAGAGGAACTTCTTTGTCTCAGTGACACTTTCTAGATCTGTACCCAAGATTAGCATGTCATCCATATACAGACAAACAACAACTCTTTTTCTGTCAGCAAACTTTGTGTATACATATTTGTCTGTCTCGCTGACCTTGTAGCCATTTGATCTTATGACTTTATCAAACTTCTCATGCCACATCTTGGGAGCTTGCTTCAGAACATACAGAGATTTTACCAACTTACAGACTTTTTCTTCGAGGCCCTTGATGATGAATCCTTCTGGCTGTTGCACGTAAATTTGTTCGGTCAATTCACCATTCAGGAAAGCGGTCTTAACATTCATATGATGAATTACCAGCTTATGAATTGCGCTCAGAGCAATCAACATCCTGATGGTCATCATCCGCACTACTAGAGCATATGTGTCAAAATAATCGATCCCCTGCTTCTTAGAAAACTCCTTGGTAACTAATCTTGCCTTGAACTTGTCAATAGTTCCATCAGCCTTCATCTTCTTCTTGAAGATCGATTTACATCCGATTGGTTTTATTTCTTCAGGCAGATCGACCAACACCCACGTATTGTTGGAGGTTATCGAGTTGTACTCATCATTAACAGCCTCCTTCTAGAAGACAGCATCTCTGGTCTTTATCGCCTCATCATAGATAAGCGGGTCAGCTTTTACATCATAGGTGACAAAATTCTCTCCGAAGTCCTTCTGTCTTCTCACCTGCTTAGATCAGATTCTACGAGTTCTGGTTCAATAGTTGTTTATGTAGCAACAATATCTTCTTGGACTACCTCTTCGTATGGAACTTGAGCCTCCTATGTACTCACATTGTTCTCCGGAATATTTGCTTGAACAATGTTCTTGTGCCTTGTAAATTTATCTTCAAAGAATTATGTATCACGAGATTCAATGATATGATTTGACACAATATCAAAGAACCTCCAAGCATCACTCTTATAATGCCTCAGTCCCAAAATACGTATAGGACTAGGATACGGTACATGCCAACAACACTTCACCAATAGGCCAAATCTAATAATAAGTCCACTAGCAAAATACTTAAGCAGTAAATCATGATAACAACCCAGAATATAGTACAAGTCACTGGTACAAAGCTAATCTCATCCACACAGAAAATAAGACACGAGGTATCAAGTCCAATAAAATTATACTGACGAGAAAGATCTGTCCAACATGAAATAGAAATAATAACTGTGTGGGTAAGACATCCCAAAATCACAATAAAAAGGAAACAAAGTATCAACTACATGTCCACTGATGAAAAGAAAATAAAGTATTAAGTTTAAAAGAGACATGTCTCAAGAGAAGTCTTCAGCCACTATCTCGTCCTCCTGTGAAGGTACATCACCCGCCTCGACTCCAAAACTGTATACCTCAGGGTAGTTCTCGTCTCTAACTAAGCCTGGAGAGATCACCAGGTCCTCAGAGGACTAGCAAGACAAATAATATACATGCCTACTGTACAATAAATAACATGTGAGAAAATAGGAAATGGTACAAGGAACAATATGAGACTAAAGAATAAGTATAAATGGAATACCGTCAAAGATAATGCTATCAAGCGTGACTATAAGTAAGTTAGGATAACCGCAGCCCGATGGGAGCTCACAGTCCTATAGTCAGTAGCCGATGGGGAATCCCTAACTATAGTAAGGCTCATTCGGACTCGATGGGAGATCACGAACGAGGTGGTCAGGTATAGTCATGTCTAGCTAATAAAAGGTCAGGGTCAAATCAAATGATCATGACTGGGTCAAGTCAATCAAGTACCGAAAATCAGACTAAGGCCAAGTCCAAGTCAAACAGGTCAGGAGATCATAGCATGGACAAAACAACACTATCACTAGACATGAACAACATAAGAAAGTAGAACAAGTAATATAAAAAAGAGTAAAAATCTACGTGCACGTAAAACTAGAATAACCATGACATGGAACAGAAGAAATATGGAACTAAGTAAGATATGAAAAATAGCAATATGGAAAAGCATGTAAGTAATGTAAAGTTTGGCAAGGTGTACTTTCCTGGTTCCGTGATGTGAAGATGAAGTCTCGCTCTCGTGTCCACGCCTTCGGAATACAATGCTCCTAAATAATTTATTTAACTACTTATGAAACTTATAACAGAACTTAATTAACTAAATTAGTGTTTTAAACTACTTTAACTATATTCAAATATCTTATAGGACTACTTAAATTGTATAACATACATACATGTCCAACGAGACCTCGGAACACAGTTTTAGGATTTTCGACCTTCCAATTAATCGGTTATGATCCCACTTCAATAACACACTTAAAAATCATAGAAAATTTCTAAAAATAATATTTAAAACTATTTTCTACAGTATTAACTCTGAAATTCTAGAATTACGATTTATAAAGAATTATGTGACTAGTTGACTACTACGTCAGCTAGTCTACCCGAAACTCGTCCTGAACATGACCAATTACTCAAAATAGCTAAAATAATCAAAAATATATTTTATAAAGAATTTAAAGTATATTATATCTCAGAATTAAGACATGAATACAAGAGTTAAGTTATACTACTAATTTAGAACATTCTAAGTCGGCAGATTACCCGAAAAAGCTAGTTTTGATCCCTTATTTTCTCGACCAGATTTGAGTTGCAAAATTCATGGAAAAAATACTTAAAAAATCCTAATTTATATATATGAACACACATAAAATTCAGTTTTGAAAATAACCACCAATAACTTATAGTTTCTTCACAACGGGTTAAATTTGATCCTATCGAAACATGAATATTACGACTATAAATCATGAAACTTTTATGGGTGAAAATAAATAAAAAAAGGTATCAAAATATTATTTTTACAAATTTAATAATAGAATTTCTAAAGAATTATAGCATAGGTTTGAGATGAAAAAATTAGGATTTCTTACCAAAAGTCCTTGCTAGTTGGGTTGTTGAGGCTTCTCCTTGCCAAAGCTCCCACCTTTATTGCTATTCTTGCTTGCTAATCCTATCTTTATAAGTTTGGAGGGGTTGGCAATGGCTCTAGATGGTTGGATGGAGAAGATAGAGTTTTTAGGGTTTGTTTGGTGGAGTTTGGATGGAAGAAGGATGGAAGAAGGAGTTTTTATGGATGAGAAAGAGTTGTATGATGGCGGAGATGAAGATGATGGATTTGGATGGAGGAGGTGCTGCCAAATTTGGAGGAGGAGAGGGGGTTGGTCGACTATGGAGAGAAAAAGGAAGGGAGAATTAAGTTAGGGTTTGGGTTTGGCTTAAAGTTAATATATATGTATGGGCTTTTATGGGTTTCATGTATGTATAGGAATTAGAATCCTATTTCTCTTGGAATGTTCGACCAAGGGGGGAGTACTTGGCCGAATATTATAGGGTGGGGTCCACTTAGTTTGTTTGGTTATTTGATGAGTTTGCTAATTGATTGATTGAGGATTATAAAGGTCTTTCCTAATATAGACTAATTAAATCTATCTTATATAAATACAATCCAAATCTGAATTACATATTAAAAAAATTATTAATATATATTAATGCTCAACATGTCTACATAGGTTTGGGTTGGACTTTGGGTCAAATATAAACTATTGCCAACTAGGATTACACGTAGACACTTTCTATAAATAAAAACTTTCCAAAATTGAAAATATATTAGTATTAATAAAATATATATACAAATATTGATGGAACTGGGGATTCCCAGGACCCTTCCTTTGGTGTGCGTATTGATCGATAGAAAGTTAAATAGATCTAATACGTGTTCTAACCCTTCATAGGCAGAAACTAGGGTTCACTAATTATACCTGCGGCGGAAAAGAGACAAGTAATTCTTGGCAATCTCGAGCGGACGACCCCAAGATCTTCTGCACGTATTCCTTTCTCGAGTTGGACGTCGTGTGGGCGACGATCTCCCAACCTTTTATTCTCCTTGGCAGCCCTCTCTTTCTCTCCTTACGTGAATCACGAATTTAGAAAAAGTTTCAGATTTCTGATCCGAAATATGGCGGCCAGAGAATAGAGGATATATATAGGCTACGACAGGTACCATGAGGAGAAATTAGGGTTAGGCCTCCTAACGGATCTGGATATCCCGTGTTCAGCCCGAACACACAATCCAGGCCCATTAACAATAGCTCGGTCCACTAATGAGCTATTGTTGCACTACCTCCCTAATTCCAAATTATGTTTGTGGGCTCCTTTTATTATATGCTCGTTTGGCTCTCCATATTAAGATATCGTATGTCCGTCGATCAAATTAAGTTACTGACAACTATATTGATTCGACATCTTTTATCCTTAAGTAGTACCGCTCAACTTTATTTGTCATGTCGGATATAATCCACCTGCAGGGTTTACATGACAATCCTTATGAGCTCCTTAAGGGGATATCATCAACCCGATGTATCGGGACATGGATTCCATTTATAATTAACAGCTCATCATACATACAATGTTATTACCCAATTCATAGAGGTTGTTGATCCATAATGAATCTCACTCTATTATGAGTCAAAATAATGCACACTGTATATACATGTCCGTTATTATATCCGGGTTAAGAGCACAAGCATCCATAATAACAGAGGTGTTTGTTCTCTTATGTAGTCAGTACAAAGAGAACAACCTCAAGTGGTCCTGTTCAATACACACAAAGTGTACTAGTGTAAACCTATAGTCAAGATAGACTAATACCAGATTACTCTACAACCTTTCCAATAGATTGTCCAAGTCCATCTAGGTTGTGAACTATTATATACTCCATAGGGAACTGATAATATGATCTTATGTGTGACACCACACACCATATTATCTACAATATAGAATATCAGACATTTGTGTTAACACTTGCAACAAATACAATATGCAAATATTTGCCCATATGATTCTCATTCAAAATTTAAGGAAATAAGGTTACTAAAAATGTGATGCTTTTAGTATATAACCCTAACAATCTCCCACTTATACTCAAAGTATTGCTTTTCAGTATACTGTTACAAATCTTCCACTTATACTTAAAGCCATGCTGCTACACATCTGACTCCCATTCCCTCAACATGACTATCAAAAGCCTTAGCTGGTAAGCTCTTTGTAAAGGGATCAGCTAGGTTGTCGGCTGATGCTATCTTGATCACAGCAACTTTTCCTTTCTTTACGAAATCTCGTATCAGGTGGTACTTGCGCTCAATATGTTTGCCAGTCTTATGGGCTCGTGGTTCCTTCGAGTTTGCAACTGCACCACTATTATCACAATAAAGTGTAATAGACTTAGGCAAACTAGGTACCACATCCAAGTCCAACAGAAAGTTTCTGAGCCAAACCGCTTCTTTGGCTGCCTCAGAGGCTGCCACATACTCGGCTTCCATGGTGGAATCAGCAATACATTATTACTTAATACTCCTCCACACAATGGCTCTACCTCCCAAAGTCAACACATAACCTGAGGTAGATTTCCTGGAATCCCTATCTGACTGAAAATCTGAGTCTGTATACCCTAAGGGAACTAAACTATCTGCCTGGTAAACTAGCATATACTCTTTAGTCCTTTTTAGGTACTTCAAAATATGCTTTACAACAGTCCAATGCTCTTGTCCTGGGTTAGACAGATATCTGCTGACCATGCCTACGGCAAAGCAGATGTCTGATCTCGTACATAGCATTGCATACATTAAGCTTCCTACTGCTGAAGCATAAGGAACTGCCATCATGTTCTCTATCTCTTTAGCTGTCCTCGGATACTGCTCCTTTGATAGAGCAATTCCATATCTAAAAGGTAAGAAACCTTTCTTAGAATTTTGCATACTAAAACGAGTTAGTACAATATCGATATAGGAAGCTTGGGATAAGCCCAACATCCTTTTCTTGCGATCTCGTAGAACTTTGATCCCAAGGATGTGACCTACTTCTCCCAAGTCCTTCATATCAAACTGTTTGGATAACCATACCCTTACAACAGATAACACCTTCATATTGTTTCCAATGAGCAAGATATCATCCACATAAAGTACTAGGAACACCACCATATTTTCGTCACACTTTCTGTATACACATGATTCATCCTGACATTGATCAAATCCATAGGATTTTATCACCTGATCAAAACATATGTTCCAAGATCTGGAAGCTTGCTTAAGTCCATAAATAGACTTCTTGAGCTTACAAACAAGATGCTCCTGGCCCTTTTCATTGAACCCGTCTGGTTGCTTCATATAGATGTCTTCCTTAAGACTTCCATTAAGGAAAGCTGTCTTGACATCCATTTGCCAAATCTCATAATCGAGATGAGCTGTAATAAATAAAAGAATTCGGATAGACTTAAGCATGGCTACAGGAGAAAAGGTTTCCTCATAATCGATACCCTCTTTTTGAGTAAAACCTTTTGCTACAAACCGAGCTTTAAAGGTTTCAACCTTACCGTCTGATCCTCTTTTTCTCTTATAGACCCACTTGCATTCAATGGCTTTTACACCAACGGGTGGTTCTACAAGCTCCCAAACCTGATTAGAATCCATAGATTCTATTTCAGATATCATTGCTTTTTGCCAAGACTCTGCATCTTTATCTTGGAGTGCTTCATTGTAGGTACAGGGATCACAATCTTGTTCCTCAGGGACGAAGTCTGACGACTCTCCCAAGAACATATATCTATCAGGTTGTATCACAACCCTCCCACTACGACGAGGCACTATCGGTTGTGGTGTAACATTTGTGACACGTTGTGCAGTTATTTGTGGTTCATCCTCTTGTACTATTGGTACTGAAGTACTTGGTGTCTCACGTCTCAGTTCTTCTAGAACAACTCTACTTGTGGGTTTATGGTTCATCACATAGTCTTCCTCTAATAATCGGGCTTTGGTGCTAACAATGACCTTCTGATCCTTAGGACTATAAAATAAACCTCCTTTCGTTCCTCTTGGATAGCCTACAAACAAGCGTACTTCTGTACGAGATTCCAACTTATCTGCTTTCCCATTCAGCACATGTGCTGGACTACCCCAAATGCGAACATGTTTTAGACTAGGCTTACGCCCAATCCACAGCTCTGTGGGAGTAAGAGGCACTGACTTAGAAGGAACCAAGTTCAAAATATAAGCTGCAGTCTCTAAGGCATATCCCTAAAATGAATCTGGCAAATTCAAATAACTCATCATTGATCTAACCATCTCCATAAGAGTTCTATTCCTTCTTTCGGCTACACCATTCTGCTGGGGCGTTCCATGTGCAGTCAATTGGGATACAATCCCAGCCTCTGATAAATAATCCCTAAACTCTCTAAAGAGGTACTCGCCACCACGATCTGATCGTAATGACTTGATACATTTTTCATGACGTTTCTCCGTTTCAGCCTTGTACTCTTTGAATTTCTCAAAGCACTCAGACTTACGGCGCATCAAATAAATATATCCATACCTTGAATAATCGTCAATAAATGTGACAAAATATTCAAAGCCACCTCTAGCTTGGATAGTCATGGGTCCACACAAATCAGAATGAACCAATTCCAACACATCTTTGGCCCTATACCCCTTTGCCGTAAAAGGCCTTTTGGTCATTTTACCTTCCAAGCAGGATTCACAGACTGGTAGTGCCTCAACTTCCAATGAACTCAAAGGTCCATCTTCAACCAGTCTTTGAATCCTTCTTAGGTTAATATGCCCCAATCGTAAGTGCCAAAGATATGTTTGGTTCATACAAGAAGGTTCTTTTCTCTTATTTAAGTTAGATGACATATTATTCATTTCCATAAGTTGTATTATGGGCGAAATAGGATTAATGACATACAAATTATCAACCAATACACCAGAACAGATAAAATGTTTATTCTTTCTAATAATAATATTGTCATTAAAATAAACTGAATATCCATCCTTAACTAACATAGAAACAGAAACTAAATTCCTTCTAAGTGAAGGTGCATAAAGACAATCTCTCAATGTCAAAGACTTATTTCTACCAAAGATAAAGTAACATCTTCTAATGCAACGACCGATACTTTTGTAGCATCACCCATGAACAAGCATATCTCTCCATCACTGAGCCGTCTGGTTTTTTGGAACCTCTGTAATGTATTGCAGACATGATTAGTGGCTCCGGTATCTACACACCAGGTGCCGGTAGATAACACCGCTAAACATGTTTCAACTACTAGTAAATGAGATATACCTTCTTTGTTCCCTTGTTTGAGAAGTGGACAATCAGTCTTCCAATGTCCTGACCCTTTGCACTTGAAACATTTGCCTTTCGGCTTTTTCACCGCGCCTTGAGGTCCCATGCCCTTCTTTGCTGAGTTTGTCTGTTTCTGAATGTTATTCTTCTTCTTACCGCCTTTTGGCTTAGAAGTAGAAGCCTTTTCAGAAACAAAAACATGACCACTCTGCCTAAAGAGAGATTCAGCATCCTGTAGCTCTTTTGCAAGTTCTGCCAAACTATACAACCTTTTGTTCATGTTGTAATTAAGGCAGAAATTGTCAAAACATTTAGGCAGAGTCCCGAGAATGATATCGACCTGGGATTCCCCATCGATTTCAGCTCCAAGGATCTCCATCTCATTCAGATGACCCATCATCTTGAGAACATGATCCCTTACTGGTGTACCCTCAGCCATTTTTGTATTCATCAAACATTTCATAGCAAATTGCCTAGCTGCTCTACTCTGATGTCCGAAAAGTTCCTTGAGATTATACATCATGTCATAAGCAGTGGCCATGGCCTGATGCTGATGTTGCAGTACATTTGACATAGATGCCAGAATGTAACACCGCACCATCTCATCTGCCTTTTTCTACTTCTTATAAGCCTCTTTGACCTCTTCATTAGAGTTAGCATCAGGCTTAGGTGGGTATTCCTCAACAAGTACATATTTGTACTCCTCAGCAGTCAGAACAATATCCAAATTACGTTTTCAGTCAATATAATTAGGTCCAGTAAGTTTGTTTTCTTTAAGAATCACCATAAGTGGACTGAAAGAACCCAATTTTGAAATCCTGAGAATCACATAAATAAAATTATGTAGGGAAAAAAAACTTTTTGAATTAACTAAATATTAATTTCCTCAAAACAATAATAAGAAATTCACCAACACCTTGAACACCATAAATTTAGCATGCCACGATAGTGCGGACGTATACAAATTCAACTTTGTTCAAGTAGGTTTTTTTTATTAATTTTACTATCATGTCAACATAACTTTACGACAAATAAAATTAATATGTTGGTCTTACTCTGGTTATAAAAATAAAAGCAGTGACTCTGATGGGGAGGATACCATTATTTGTATCTAAGTGTATACCATTACTTAATACTAAGTCCATTACCTTGTAATGAGTTCCTTCAGACGGAGAAGTGAACACATACTAGGTAACTTTCTACAATTATCCCTAAGGAAGTTTGTACTGGTGATCCATAATTATACTCATCCGATATGGAGGAAAGCACTATAGCCAACACGCAAGTATAATTACATCACCTACAAACCAGTAATGGAGACCATAGGATTTATACTAAATAAAAATCCTCTCCCACTTAGTTATTTAACAATGAGGGTTTTTCTACTAGTTGATATTATGTCCATGTTGTCCATTATTAATGTAAGCTTGATTTTTCAAAAAAAACAACCAGACAATAATAAACATGCATAATCAGAAAAAGCAAAATAACAAAAATAAGAGAAAATATCCAACTATTATGGTCATCTTTGCTGCTCCGTCCTCAACTATCCGAATCCAAAATCTGGCGCTACGCAGATCTAAGATCTGGGTGTCGATTCCTTCATCGAAAATTATCTGTCTGCCTCTGGACTGCTTAAAACCAGCATCTCGTCCGACGTCAGAAACAGCCACCACCGCCATCACGATTGATCAAAAATAATAAAAATACATCAATCCTATGCCTTCCGAAGGAGTTCACACATAATCTAGATTGCAAAATTAAAATAATATGCACGATCAACCCTCATAATTTTAATTACATCCACAGCAACAACAACATCCACGACATGTCCGTGGTTTAAACAACACAATCAAAAATATACATTGGACCATAATAGTTGGATCTAAGATGCCTGTAAAATTGAGTTAGAACAGATCTACATCTACCGACTATTACACAGCGCAGGTTTTATTGGACAACATGGACGTATAAATCAATACGTAGATCCAAAGTAGCTCTGATACCAATTGATAGAACTGGGGATTCCCAGGACCCTTCCTTTGGTGTGCGTATTGCTCGATAGAAAGTTAAACAGATCTAATACGTGTTCTAACCCTTCATAGGCGTAAACTAGGGTTCACGAATTGTACCTGCGACGGAAAGAAGACAAGTAATTCCTGGCAATCTCGAGCGGACGACCCCAAGATCTTCTGCACGTATTCCTTCCTCGAGTTGGACGTCGTATGGGTGACGATCTTCCAACCTTTTCTTCTCCTTGGCAGCCCTCTCTTTCTCTCCTTACGTGAATCACGAATTTAGAGAAAGTTTCAGATTTCTGATCCGGAATATGGCGGCCAGAGAATAGAGGATATATAGGCTACGGCAGGGACCATGAGGAGAAATTAGGGTTAGGCCTCCTAACGGATCTGGATATCCCGTGTTTAGCCCGAACACACAATCCAGGCCCATTAACAATAGCTCGGTCCACTAATGAGCTATTGTTGCACTACCTCCCTAATCCCAAATTATGTTTGTAGGCTCCTTTTATTATATGCTCGTTTGTCTTCCCATGTTAAGATATCGTATGTCCGTCGATCAAATTAAGTTACTGACAACTATATTGATTCGACATCTTTTATCCTTAAGTAGTACCACTCAACATTATTTGTCATGTCGGATATAATCCACCTGCAGGATTTACATGACAATCCTTATGTGCTCCTTAAGGGGACATCATCAACCCGATGTATCAGGACATGGATTCCATTTATAATCAACAGGTCATCATACATACAATGTTATTACCCAATTCATAGAGGTTGTTGATCCATAATGAATCTCACTCTTTTATGAGTCAAAATAATGCACACTGTATATACATGTCCGTTATTATATCCGGGTTAAGAGCACAAGCATCCATAATAACAGAGGTATTTATTCTCTTATGTAGTCAGTACAAAGAGAACAACCTCAAGTGGTCCTGTTCAATACACACAAAGTGTACTAGTGTAAACCTATAGTCAAGATAGACTAATACCAGATTATACTACAACCTTTCCAATAGATTGTCCAAGTCCATCTAGGTTGTGAACTATTTATATACTCCATAGGGAACTGATAATATGATCTTCTGTGTGACACCACACACCATATTATCTACAATATAGAATATCAGACATTTGCATTAACACTTGCAACAAATACAATATGCAAACATTTGCCCATATGATTCTCATTCAAAATTTAAAGAAATAAGGTTACTAAAAAGTGATACTTTTAGTATATAACCCTAACAAATGTATATATCAACATGAAGGTATTTGAGAGTACTACATGTCTATTTAGATTTGGATTTGGTTCGGATCAAGTTGGGACTAAATTGGTACAACCGGGTCTCCTAGAAAGTCAATAATCTAATAATTGAATAAATAAATCATCGGTGGGGGTTAAGTCGCAACTTGGCATGTTTTTTCTAGTTAGAACACACCTTTGGCTCGGCCTTCCCTATCGTGGCTAAAATACTAGTCAAAGTACACGTGTACACTATCCGTGTCACAATTCTTAGTCGTCTTGTACTCCAAATCTTAACCATGGCTAAGGTAATCTATAATATAACTATTTAATCAAAAATATTCATAAATTCTATAAAATCCTCTTTAAATCAAATAAATAGTAAAAAAATAATTCTAAAAATTCATGGGTGTTATAACTCTTATCAGCATAACCCAGGAATATAGTCTTCGTAGTCCTTGTTCCCAGCTTCTGAATCTTTAAATCCAGAAGCTTCACGTACGTCAGACACCCCCAAACTCGAATGACATTCAAGTTGGGTCAGACCTTGAACCAGAGTTCATGAAGAGTGACTTCCGAAGTAGCATGCGATATTCTATTTAATATGAAAGTAGCTGTAAGCACTGCTTCACCCTAAAAGCAATTTGGAAGATCCGCATTCAACAACATTGAGTTCATCATCTCTGTTAACATTCTGTTCTTCCTTTTTACAACACCATTTGATTGAGGAGAGTACGGAGCAGTTGTCTCATTGATAATTCTATGTTCTCTGCAGAACGATACGAATTCATGAGATCTATACTCGCCACCTCGATCACTTCTGAGTCTCTTGAGTTGTTGTCTGATTTGACGTTCGGCTTCAGCCTTGAAGTCCTTAAACTTCTTAAACGCTTCATATTTAGACTTGAGCAGAAAAACGAATGCGTAATTTAAAAAGTCGTCGATGAAAGTAATGAAATACTTTATCCCGGCCTTTGTGGAGAACTGTTTGAAGTCACAGATATCTGAGTGCACAAACTCCAGAAGATATGTACTTCGGTTTAACTGCTTAAACAGTTTTCTTGTAATTTTCATCTGCACACAGACCTCACACTTCTCTAATTCTTTACCCCCACATTTGGAGATAAGCCCTAGACTAGACATCATGTTTATTATTTCATAATGAACATGTCCTAATCTATTATGCCACAACATAAGAGAATAAGCAGAAGAAGAAAATGCATTGACTATCTCCATAGGAGTTACAAGTTGAAGTTGAACATCCCTTCGGTATAAAAGGCCTTTCCGAAGTATGTTTCTTTATAGAACACAATGACTTGACCATCGTTAATGTCCATGCTCAAGCCTGTATTACAGAGCAGACTTTCCGAGACCAGGTTCTTGGCAATGGCTGGTACATGCTTCACATTTTACAGCGTCAGCGACTTCTTCAAAGTCAGTTCAGTACCACCATCTCGATCCTAAGTACTTCATCTTGTGTTTGGTTTGCCACCATAATCTTCTCAGAAACAGGTTGGTACATGGTGAACCACTCCTTCTTTGAGTAAACATGACACGAGGCCCCAGTGTCTATCCACCTGTCCGTATCAACCCCAACTGAGTCAACCTGCACAATTATAGCAACAAAGTTAGCCTAACCTTGCTCCTTTTATTTTATTTTTTCTTTGCAGTCCCTCTTCCAGTGGCCTTTCTTGCCACAGTTGAAATAAGACCCAAGTTCTTTGGACTTGGGCTTGAATTGAGCTGACTTCACCTTCAGATGATGAGCGTCTTTCTTCTTTTGGTAGGGATCCTTCTGCGTCCCTTTAGAATTTTCTTCTTACACCATGTTCGCCTTACCCATCTGCTTGGACAAGACATCTACTTTGAGTTGAGCCCTTAACTTGTCTTCAACATGTATCCAGTGCAAGAGGCATTCCAGATCCACTTCCATCTTCTTATGGTGCATGTCTGCGATAAAGTTTCTCCACCCAGGTGGAAGCTTGGCGACAATACCCCTGACGACAAAAGCATCGACCAAGGGCTCGTCATCATCTGCCAACTTCTGACGTAACTTGAGGAACTCCTTGACTTAAGGTACCATGTTTTTGTCGTCCTCAAACCGCATCCTTCAGACCTTTTCTGTCATGTGGATCTTACTTCTGTTCCCATCTGACTTGTAGAGATTATCTATAGACTCCCAGACGTCCTTTGTATTGACCGTCTTCTTGTATGACTCCGCCAGAGAGTCCTCCATCGAGTTCTGGATCAACAACTTGTAGTGGTTGTTATCCCGCCTCCACTTCGACTACAAAGCCGTGGCTTCTGCAACCCTTCGAGCATTTTCACCCTCTGGAATCAAAGGCTCATGATCTGTCAACACATATTCGACGCTTATGAGTTGAAGATTGAGGTCGACCTTTCTCTTTCAGACGTTGAAATGCCCTCCGTCAAACTTTTCAAGTTTAAAACTTGCATCAAAAAGTTGTGCACGGTTGCTCTCCATCAGATTCGAATCTTACTTTGAGATTGTTGTTCCCGAAATAGATCGTTAGATGGAAGTCTCGATCTCTTAGAAAGAGAAAGAGAGATGGATAACAACTTAGCAGGCAAAAAAAGATCACCGTAATTCAGCTGCAAGGATAAAAGCAACTTAGCAGGAAAAAAAAGATTATCGCAATTCTACTTGAGTGATTAAGATAACATTTATTTTGTTGGGGTGATTAAGATCACCGTTGCTCAAAGCAAGATTTTCCCAATTGTGATATGCTTTCAGGAACCAGCAAGTTCAAAAGAACTTCTGAAACACTCGTTGTCACCTCCTTTCACAAACTCGAAGAACTCCAACGGACTCCAATGGTAATGGCGGCACAGCTCTCTTCGTCTCTTAATTTCAGCGTTAGTCCTTAATGAAGGCACGAAGAGAGTATTTATTGAGAATGGTCGAAACCCTAATCCTAATCCTGACCATAACTGATTATGAAAAGATAAGAGCGAATAACGGAAATATTTGATTGAATTAAATTCAAATTCCACAACAGATGGATCTGATTAATTGACAAAATCTTTCCATAACCGCTTAAATCTTCCAATCAGCGACATCATTAACCTTCTGTGTCCCTTAGCCCACTCAGCCGGTCAGCGCACGTACCTGCAAAGCAGTACAGTCGTACATCCATGCAGCAACACCGCAAGCGCGCAGCGTAGCACCGCAAACGTACAGGCATGCAGTGCAGCATTGCAAGCGTGCAGCAGCATCGTAGCCTCGTGGCTCCTACGCATCTCTTGGACGTGCACCTGTGCAGCCTTTGCACGTGTACTTGCGCATGTGACTCACGCAGAAGACGAGCACATCAACTGTGCACAAGGGGCCATAAGTCGATGCTGACGTGCTAAGTGAAAAGTGCGCCAACAAAGCGCCACTTTGTGTCCTTAATCCCGAGCTCGAGTCGCTAAGCCCCTTCGGGGCTTAGCTCCATAGAAAAATTATCCCGTGAGCATGACAAAAAGCATTAATGCTTCTTTGTTGGGTTTTCCTTCTTTCTACTAGAAAATTTCCCACCACATGACACCCATGTGGCACCCATATGCCTCTCCTCATGTGATCTCTCAACATAAGCAAAATTTTATATAGAGATACCATTCATTTTGCATAGGCAATGAGACTATCTTTCTAGTCTCTAAGGCAAAAACACCAACAATAGGCAAAAACACCAACATTACCTAGTTTGAAGAGGAGCAGTAGAGGTCCACGTCGATGCTATAATGAAATTACCCTCATGATCCCTGGCTATTACAGCAGCTGCATATTTGGATGAGGATGTAGCTCCATCAACATTGGTTTTAATAATTTCTTCTGGTACTGGCATCGATCTTTGTTGGGTTGTAGCCTTGATTTCAGCTGCTCCAGATGTTTCAACTCTATAATTTCTCCACATTCATAAGAGGTGTACATATTAGAAGTAGTAAGTAAAAGACTTGGAATATTAATGGATACTTTCCTGAAGATCAGATTGCCTCTTGCTTTCCATATTATCCATGTTAGGGTGACACCCATGCGATATAAATCGTGAGTAGCTGAGTCTAATAATATGAATGAGAACATCCTTTAAGTGATGGCCCAATGTGTGCAAAACTTGTTCCTTCGAAGTTATTTCCATGAATACCCACCTCCTCGTCGGAATCACATGTTTCGTTTAGGTGTGAGCAAAAATCGATTATAGAACCAAAAATGACACTTTCTGACCGAAAATAAAGAATCAGGTCGGGTTTAAAAAAATTGGGTCGGAGATCGGTCCACATTTGAAGGTATCGGATTTCGGTTCGGGTGATGTGTTTAGGATTTGGTTTCTGACACGAACCAAAGACGGATTAAGGATAGATAAATATACCAAAATACCCTCCATCACATATATATACCCCAAAACCCTAAAACTAACCTAACTTTCTCTCCTACTCCATTCCATTCTTCAGTTGTTCCTGCTATGGCCTATCCTTCTGTCGCCCTCCCCCCCTCTCTCTCTCTCTCTCTCGTGAAAGAACTGTGGCCTAACCCTAAATCTATGTGGATCTTGCCTATCCCTTCCGTCTCTAACTTCTTCCCATTCTGGCTCTCTCTATGAGTTAGATCTCTCCCCCTCGCTCCGATTCTCTCTCCCTCTTCGAAACCCTACTCCTAAATTTGTGAGGATCTCTCGTGTCTGATTACTAATGATCTAATCTCACACATATATACCTAAAGAACTGATTTCTGTGTGTGAGAAAATCAAATTTTAGAGATTTGATATCTCTAATTTGTCGAAAACAAGTGGGTCGGGTGAGCTTCTTTCTTATCCATAAGAAGCTGAACTTGATCGATGGGACATGGATTCAAGGAAGTTGGAATCTGGAAGTTTTATGTTGTATATTCACTTGTGTTGCTCAAGTTGTATATTCAAGTTGGCTCTTTTTTATCCAACAGTTACTAATCACTTTTTTTTGCCTGTAAATTCTTTGTATATTCATGTTGCAATAATTTTTGAGAGAAGTTGCTTCATTCAGTTCATTGATGGGAGTAGTTGCAAAATTTGCATACTCTCTTGTCCCTGGTGTAATATGAGAATTTGTAATATGAATTTTTTTTAATTTTTCTCCAACTCCAACTCTTAAATTTCATTATGGTAATATGAGAATTTATAATATAAAAAAAATTCATGTTATTTTTGGTAGTAATTTTTTGCTTTGGAAGGCGTGGCCCACTTGGGTCCATTGAACCGAACCGACAGAAAATCGAACAATTTTAGTATGGTTTGGTTCGTTTTTTTCAAATACGGTTCGGTTTTCGGGCTTTTATAAATAAGTTTCGGTTTGGTTCATTTTTTTAATACAATTCGGTTTGACTCGAACTGAACCGTTGCTCACCCTAGCTTCGTTTGAACTTGATCATTAGTACAATTGTCCCCTAGTCGAGTTCTGCTCTCTTACTCCTCATTGTCCCCTTTTCATATTTAAAAGACATGCCCAAAAGAACTCCAATTTCTATTAAATTTTATGCAGGTGATAGTTATTGACTAGCTACAACCTTGGTCCTAATAGTAATTTGCGTCCACCCAAAATGGCTCAACTTGTGTTGTGTAGCTAAAAATACTAAAATTTAAAATGAAAACGAGTATGACATTATTTTAGGGAAATTCAAAGGGCACTACTAAATTTACTTGAGAACAGCTCAATTTTTTAATTTATTTACAAGTTTGCCATTGAAATTTGTTACTTGTGGGACGCCTAAGCTTTTAGTATAAAACCTAAATTTCTTTCTCTTATTTCTCTATGCTCTGTATTCTCCCTCTCTCTTGATCACTTCTCTATTTTTCCAAAATCCTACTCCAACTTTCTTTCAATCCTAGATTGAGTATGTAAAGATTGTGGGTTTTGTCTAGTCCTACTTTCTTCTAATTCAACTATTATTTGGTATGTCATCGATTAACTATGATGATTATATTTTCAAACATTTGTTCCATATATAAATAATGAATTATATGTGTTTAATGTAGAAAAATACATCTCAAAGAAATCTGGTCATCTAATACACTAAATGCTCGTTCCGCTTCATCCGAAGAACACCTTAATTCTTCCGAAGCACCCTAGGTAAATAAGTTGACAACTTAATTTCATACATAAATAAGTAGGACTGTGGAACTTAATAACAATCTTATAAATAAGTAGCACTGTCAAACAAACTTCCACATATAAATACTGAATTATATGTGTTTAATGTAGAAAAATACATCTCAAAGAAATCTGGTCATCTAATACACTAAATGCTCGTTCTGCTTCGTTCGAAGAACACCTCAATTCTTCCGAAGCACCCTAGGTAAATAAGTTAACAACTTAATTTCAGACATAAATACGTAGGACTGTGGAACTTAATGACAATACTACAAATAAGTAGTACTGTCAAACAAACTGATAGTCCTTCATGTACTTAGGACTCAAGAAATATGATAGTCTTGACAAACCATAGGATTGTTACATTTTCTGCAGTCCTAGTTAATTTTAGAACTGTCAAAAGTTTCTGCAGTTATGTTTGTCTTCAATTTTATGCAGTTATATTAACTTTAGCTTCTATTGTACGGTTTATCGTCTTCCGGTATAATGGTACCTCCTCCAATTGCCGTTGATATAGGCAATTTATTCTCGATCAATATTTGCTTTGAATTAAGCTAACAAGCGTTACATTGGTGCAGAGAAGTTGGACAGAAAAATAATATAGTCATTGCGATATCAAGATCGGTTTGAAATCGGTTGGGACACAAAACGTTAGGGCTTGGATGTGAAAGATGTTGTTTGTTCATGTGGCATGGAAAGAAAGATACAGTTCCCCAAATAAAATTTCAAAATAAAAATGTTGGTATGATAAAATGTGGTTGCCCATTCAAGATCCTTATTGTAAACATAGAAGATGTGAAGTGGATAGTCCAAGTCAAGAATGGAATCCACAATCATGTTATTGTCGAAACACTTACTGGTCATCCATATGTCGAACGGTTGAACAATCTTGAGAGGAAGATAGTTGAATTTTTTTCTAGTTCTGGAGTTGCACCTAGACAAATTTATTCCGTCATATGACATGAAGATGAGAAGAACAAGTCAATAATGATGTCAATCTACAACGCACTATTGAAATCAAACTCCAATAGTAAGAAAACAAGAATTTCGATGCAGCAAGTGTTGAAGTTGCTTATCGAGAATCATTATGTAGAGTAAAATATAGACATTCGCAGAGTAATGAAGTCCTTCTAAGCTCATCCCGATTGCACACATTTGGCTAAGTCCTTCGTCGACTTATTGGTTCTTGATTATACATATAATTAAGATAAATATGTTCAAGATGCCTCTCCTTTATGTTGTTGGCTTCATCTCTACAGAGAAAACATTTCCAGTTACTTTTTGTTTCATGAAGAGTGAGAAACTTGAGGACTACACATGGACGTTGGAAAAACTAAAAATACTTTACACCGGACATAGAGAGCCGTCGATTTTGTTATTGACAGAGAATATGTCCTAATTAATGCGATAGCTATCGTCTTTTCTTATGTGCATACACTACTATGCACTTGGTATGTCAATCCTAATATCCAATCTCAATGTAATTTGAAGTTCGGGAATGTGGATGGTAAAATTAACATAGACCATTTTGAGAAATTCTACAGTGATTGGAATCTTGTATGGCAAGCTAGTACAAAAGACAGTTACGATGCAGCATGGTACTTGTTCAAAGAAAAGTGGGAGACGATAGAGCCGACATGCATTTCTTATAGATACATGGTTAGAATCGCATAAAGAATATTTTGTCATAGCATGGACGAATTGGTGAAGCATTATGGCCCAGTGACTACCAACCGAATTGAAGGGTCACACGCAAAATTAAAACAGCATCAAAGGTCATCGATCGATAATTTTGTCTCTGTTTGGCAAGGTATAAATTTAATACTAGATCGGACGATGAACGAGATTAAGGCATCATTTGAGATGAGCCTGAATATTTTAAAGCATGAACATAGAAATGAACCCCTCTTGGATGCTTTAATGCATATAATATCTCATAAGGCATTAGAATTACTATTCGAGGAGATAAAGAGGTCAAAGTTCGTAGGATTTTATCACGAGGTTTGCGGCTGTTTAGATCGATAAACGCTGGGCCTCCCTTGTGCACATGAGATTAACGAATATCTTCATCAATCTATACCTATTTCGATTGATGTTGTTGATCAACGTTGGAGACAATTGTCGATAATGACTATGGTGAAGAGTGGCAATGATTTATTTTCTTTGCCATAAGTGAGACTTCTTCATGCAAGGTGGTGTACCTCAATAGGAGCGAAGTGAGAGTCCGTTCAGCTTAAAATCTAAGAAATTGCTAACCAGGTGACTACTAGAATGCTGAGTCATCCGTTGTTTCCAATCCTAAAGGAAGACCTCAGTAGTTCACAAAAAAAAGGGATGGAGTCAACTAAGAGAGATCCATCTTTTTTTTGAGCTTGTTGAATGAAGTTTAGAGCAAGCTCAGGGTCCGTTTGGATATGTTTTCTGAATTTTTTTTATGAAAACATTTTTCTGAAAGTAAGTTATAAATATATTTTTTGAGTATAGAAAATTTTACTTTGCGTTTGTTTACTTTCATCAGAAAATAGTTTTCTGAAAAAAAAAGTTTAAATTTTGTTGGTATAATATTTTCAGAAAAATAAATTTTAAGCAGTGTCTAGTCTGTGTCCCCAACAAAAATCCAATGTCCACCATGAGATGTAAAAATTATGTGTCCACCATGAGATGTAAAAATCATGTGTCTGCTATGAAGTTGTGGCTAGCGAGGGACTCGATCGACGTGTCGGCACTCTCTCGTCCCAGGACCCCTCGCCACCGCCCGTAACCCACGACCCCTCTTTCGTCGGGGAGGTTGTCGCTGAGCGAGCAGCAGGGGAACAGGTTGCGATCGCACGCGAGCTCTTGTGAGCTCGTCTCCTCCTGCACGCGAGTAGGAGCTAACAACAGGGGAGCGGGCCACGGCTGCGCGTGAGGTCCGGGGAGGTCGTCGAGCTCCATGGAGGTCGATGAGCTTTGTGGAAGTTGAAGAAGAGGTAGTCAAGCTCCGGCAGTGCCTCCGTATGCCGCCCTCGTATTTTGCCTCGATGAGCTTCATAGAAGTCGAGGTAGAGGTCGTCGAGCTCCGGTGACGCCTCCATATTTTGCCTCCTATTCTGCCTCGATGAGCTTCATGGACATCGAGGAAGACGTCGTCGAGCTCTGACGGCACCTCCGTCAGGGAGCAGGCCGATCGAAACCCAACTGGAGCAGACTTGTCCACCTGTAACGCCCTAGTCCCAAAATATATAGGACTAGGATACGTATACATGCCAGCTACGCATCGAGAAGACTCCAGTCCAGCTCGAATACATATAAGCTGTCTGGTTTTCTAAAGCAATCTATCCATTCAACTACAAATATCTTAATCCACTGAAGATAAACTCTTGTATAAACCAAGTAAACTAATACTGGTTAGACATTAGCAAACCGGTTACTACAAGTAACAAGAAAAGATAATATACAATAAAATGGACTAGACTCTAATGTAATTATCTTGAACAAGCTTCTAATGAAATATAAAGCTTGTAAAACTAGGCTATACAGCAGTAATGTCAAAGTAATATAATATAGGACGAGTATGAAAAGATATGAACTAAATATACCTGAAATTCCTGAGAAAGAATCATCAATTCTCCAATGTATTCTACCTCGATCACTTCAGCTAATACCTGGAGAGATCACCAGGTCCTCAGAGGACTAGCAAGATACATAATATACAAGCCAAAAAGTAACCATACAAATATGCAGAGAAGTAAGAAATAATAAAGAAATCAACCGAGTCAGAATAACTAAGATACCAAGATCTAAGACACAAAGATCCTAAGACACTGGCATGCCATACTAGTCGTGGCTAATAGGTCAAATCTATAGACTGTTGTCAAGGCAAGCACTCCCAATCTATAGTGTCTCAATGGCAGTCAAGGAAAGCACTGCAATAGAGACGATAGCCATTCCTAGTAAAATAATCCTATAGACCATAGTCAAGGTAAGCACTCCCAATCTATAGAATGTCAAAGTCAAGTCCTACTCAAGTCATGTCAAGTCAAGTCAAATCATGAGAGTCAGTAGTGTAGGACTAGACAACTCTATCACAAAACACGAGTGATCACGAAGGCAATATAACACACACTAGATGTATATCAAGAATGTAAATGTACACTAACAAGATAAGTAGAACTGAAACAAGGTAAGTAACCGCAACTCAAGATAAAATAATCATGAATATGATGGGATAAAGAACACTAAGGAATTAAAGAACATGCATATAAAAGGTACTGTACGATTTGGCAAGGTATACTTGCCTGAGGGTTGCACAGAGAACCAACAATATATCGCCAATCAACAAGTCAGAAAGTCCAAGTCTCACAACTGCCTCCAGAAGCTGTAATAGATATTACCAACCTTTCCAGATTAGTCAAATTAGCTAGGATTGACTGTCCTTAAGTCCAATTTTAGACACAGGAGCAAAATGGTCATTTCAGGCCAAAACGATGTCCGTCGTTGGACTTGCTTTGCACCGAAAAGCATACCAAAGTCAATGGTCTCTAAGTCGTCAATTACATGTCTACAGATTCATTTTGACGAGACGAATCCAACGGTATATCCAATTTTGGATTCCGATAAGCCGTGCAAAAATTTGCCCGTTGAGTTGGATCGTAGGGCCCGCAAAACGGCGATCCGGTCAACTATCTCAGGTTCGGACCAAACTTGGCATACATGACCAAAAAAATGATACGGTCCAGCTGGCGTAAGTTTTGTCTCAATCTGACGGACGTGCACAAAGTAATTGGAAAATTACAAAGAGGCCGATACAGTAAATTTTGACGGATACACATCAAATTCGTCGCGCACAACGCAACCAATTTGACTTCCGTCAAAGCCCACACGTCTGCGAAGTCTATACGCTTTCGATGCTTTCGGTTCGCGACCACGTCGTCCGGTTTGGCGGGACGCACGTCGTATCGGAGGAATTCTATATTTCTAAGGTTTTAAAACTGTTTTTTCCCTAAAAGTTTGAAAATGATTTAATCACACACTAACTAAAGAAAAATAAACTATGAGTCGGGTTTCCATCTGGTATATGTTTCAACAGATGTGTTCAATTAGATTTCCTAACTGTCAAGAAATCAACAACTTGCATTCCAAATGGGCCATTTGAACTAGTTCTAACTCTGTCTCGGGACAGGATTTTGTCGATATTTGAATCAATTTCTTGAAAAATATGGTCAACAATATCCGAAACTAACTAAAGGTCATGTAGGGGATTATATAGGCTACCATAGGTTTTCGTAGCTCGCAAATGATAAAGCGATGAGTGAGAAAATGGAAGAAGAAAAGGGGTTACTTGGCCTATGCTGCTGTGCGCTGCTCCGATCGCGGTTGCTGTCGGCCGCGGTTTGGCCGCTGTTTGGCCGGTCTGTGGCCGCGCCGGCGGCGCAAAGGGTGGGGGAGGGTCGCCAACATCTCGGGTTTAGGTTTTTGTTGGTTTTGAGAGACTTCTCTCGCGATTTCTCTCTCGAGTTTTTGCGGCTGTGACAATATAGGGTGTTCGGAAGCCAGGCTCGGGCTGGGCTGGGTTTGGCATGTTTGTTTTGTTTTTATTTCTTTTTATTTCATTTGTTTTTCTTTCTCTATAGTTGTATATATATATATATATATTATATATATATATATATATATATATATATTATATATATATATATATATATATATATATATATATATATATATATATACCAAAATTCATATAGACAATAAAATATTTATATTTTAAATCAATTAATATTTATAATATAGAATTATTAATTTATATACTAATCTACATATAAAAATTACAATTAGATATATATATATTATATATATATATTATTAATATATATCTATATATATAATATATTTTTT
>JANAVB010002344.1:0-49602 GCA_029216955.1 Iris pallida
CTGTTTGGACACGGACATAAGTCCGATTCGTGTCGAAACCTATGGGGTTGTGATCCTCGTGTATAGGGCTATCTAATATTAAAAAGAATCGACAGAAAATAGAATTTAATTCATTACGACATTTCGTCGAATACCTACGCATATTAGCCGACATGTGTCTGATACGGACACCAAAATGCAAAATGGAAAGAATTAATCCTACAGGTTATGGATACCTAGATGCTCACTATCATGAAGAAAAATCAGTAAAAACTATACTAGATTAGGATTTACCTATTGAGTTTCAAGGATCTCAATGCAAAGGACTCCCCGAACGCTCCGACGGTCGAGTACCCTCGAGCAAACGTCTCCACCACCTTGCTAGCACTGCTCCAGCAACATCCTCTCCTTCCTACGAGCACGACGGTCTTCGTTTGAGGAGAAATAGGCTCCGGATGCAAGAGTTATGAATTTTAAAGGGGGAGATCTAGGGTTTCTTGGAGGCTACAAACTATCAAGCAATGAGAGGGAGTGGCTGCCTATGGCCGGCCAAGTATAAGGGATTATGGTTAGGTTAGATGCATGGGCTTGGGCTCCCTAGGTTGCTAGTAAGGCCCAAGTCAAAAAGGCTTTAGAAAGGCTACTAAAATAAGGCTAAAATCAATTAATCACTCTAAAAATTAACTAATAAATTCTAAACTAATTCTAATGATAATAAATCCAATTCTAATATAGCATCAAGGTTCTAGGTCATGGTTGGCTAAGTCAAACCCATCAAACTACTCAGACAGCAAACCAACCACAGATCATCACATGAATTCAATAATAAATAAAATAATCTAAAATTACCAAAATACCCTTGAAATGAAAAGTGGGTGTGATAAGTCTATCCCCCTTAAAATAATTTTGTCCTCGAAATTAAAGACAAAACTGAATAGGCAGGAAGGATAGAAAGTCATACCTCAAGACTGAAAAAGATAAGGGTATTGCTCGCGCATCTCATCCTCCCTCTCCCAAGTAGACTCACCTGGAGAGTGATGCCTCCATGCTATGCGAACCAAGGATATCGTCTGGTTCCTCGGCACCTTCTCTCGTCGGTCCAGAATCTCCACAGGCTGCTCTGGATAACTGAGAGGCCCCACCTCAATCTCGGAATAATCTAGTACATGGCTGGGATCTACTACGTACCTTCTCAGCTGCGACACGTGAAATACATTGTGGACTCCCTCTAATGCAGGGGGCAAGTCCAGCCTGTATGACACATCACCGACTTCTTCCGCTGACAACGAAAGGTCCGATGAAACGTGGACTAAGCTTCCACCTCCACCAAAGCGAATAGTGCCATGCGTCGGAGATATCCTCAAGAACACCAGATCACCAACCTAGCACAAATGGTCTCATCTTAACCTTAACAATCACAAGATCAACAAAAATCATAAACAATAAGATTCTAATCCTAAGTCTAAGCTATACCTCAAACTGCAAAGGTCTCCGGTGGCTGTCGGCCCAATGCCGTTGTCTGTCCTGCACCACGTGAAGTCGATCTCTGATGAGCTTCACCTTCTCGGCTGCGTCAACAACCATCTCAGGTCCCAATAAAGCTCGCTTTCCAACATCATCCCAAGCAAGGGTATACGACATCTACGCCCGTACAGTACCTCGAATGGTGACATCCCAATGCTGGCCTGAAAACTGTTGTTATATGCAAACTCCACCAAGTGCAGGTGATCCTCCCAAGATCCTCCAAAATCCAGAACACAGGTCCGCAGCATGTCCTTGAGAGTCTGAATAGTCCTCTATGATTGTCCGTCCGTCTGAGGGTGGTATGCAGTACTGAATTTGAGCTGAGTGCCCAAACTAGTCTGCAGACTCCGCCAGAAATAGAAAGTAAAGCGACTACCCCGATCTGAGACAATGCTCACCGGAACTCCGTGTATCCTGACAATTGTCGCATATACATCTCCGCTAGCTTCTCAGTAGACGTCCCTACTTTAAATGGCAAAAAGTGGGCCGATTTGGTCAACCTGTCCACGATGACGCAAATCACGTCTTTCCTTTCTGGTGAACGCGACAATCCAGAAACAAAATCCATCGTGATGTGCTCCCACTTCCACTCCGAAATGGACAATTGCTGCAACAGTCCTCCTGGCCTCTGACTCTCTGCCTTAACCTGCTGACAGACTAGACACCTGGCTACGAAGCGTGCTACTTTCCCGTTTCATCCCATACCACCATACATGCTCTTTCAAATCTCTATACATCTTGTTTGCACCTGGATGCATAGAATACTGAGAGTGATGGGCCTCCTGCATGACCTACTCCCGAATCTCTCTGCTAGGCACACACAGTCTAGAACCGTGCCTCAATATGTTGTCCTCTGTAATGACGAACTCCTAATCCACCAATCCTGCTCGAACCTGCTCTCGAATACACTGCAGAGTAACATCATTGAACTGAGCTGACATAATCCTCTCCATCAAGTCTGACTGAATCTGAAGGCCCTACATCTGTATCTGAACTCCTGGTACGATCACCTCGATCCCCAATATCTCCAAATCTGCTAATAAGTGACGATCCATCGTCAAGCACATAGCTACCGGATACCTACTCAAGGTATCGACAACCACGTTGGCCTTTCCTGGATGGTACTGTAATGAAATGTTGAAGTCCATCATCAACTCCAACCATCTGCGCTGCCTCATATTGAGCTCTTTCTGTGTAAACACATACTTCAAGCTCCTGTGGTATGTGAAGATCTCCACATGCTCTCCGTATAGATATGCTTCTACAGCATTAGAGCAAAGATAACTGCCGCCAACTCAAATCATGGGTAGGGTAGTTATTCTCATGCGGACGTAACCGCTTGGATGCATAGGCAATCACCTTCCCATGCTGCTGCAAGACACAACCCAAACCCTTCTCTGAGGCGTCACTGTAGATAGTGAACCCGCGTGATCCTGATGACAATGTCAAAATCGGGGCTGTCGTCAGTCGCTTCTTAACTCATCAAAAGCAACCTGACACTCCTCTGACCAGATAAACTCTGCGTCCTTCCGGGTCAGCCTAGTCAATGGCTCTGTAATCTAGAAGAAATCCTGAACAAACCTTCTGTAGTATCCTGCCAATCCCAGAAAGCTTCTGATCTCTGCAACTGAACTCGGTATTGTCCACGCCTCGACTGCTCTGATCTTCTTCGGGTCGACTGAGATCCCATCTCTGGTCACAACATGACCTAGGAAATCAATTCGATCCAAGAAGAACTCACACTTCGAGAGCTTGCCGTAAAGCTGCTCCTTCCTGAGAGTCTCTAGAACCACTCTCAAATGCTCCTCATGCTCCTCTGGGGTCTTCGAATACACCAAGATGTCATCGATGAACACCACCACGAACTTGTCTAAGTACTGGTGGAATACCTTGTTCATCAAGTTCATAAACACCGTCGGGGCATTAGTTAACCCAAACGATATTACCATGAACTCAAACTGGCTATACCGAGTCCTGAAAGCTGTCTTCAAAATATCTTCCTTCTTCACCTTCACCTGATGATAACCTGACCTCAGATCAATTTTGGAGAATACCTTTGCTCCGCTCAACTGATCGAACAGATCATCGATCCTCGGCAGCGGGTACTTGTTCTTGATCGTGAGGCTGTTAAGTGCCCTGTAGTCGATACACATTCGTATCGACCCATTCTTCTTCGGTACAAAGAGTACTGGCGCACCCTGTAGGGTATGAAAAATTCTGACACGCTGACATAAGACCAAGTCAGCCAAAGGCCATACGCTCAGTACAAAAGTCATACGCTCAGTGGGGAATGAATCTGACACTTCGTCTTTCGTGCAAAAAAAGCTGTCTTAGGAGAATTAACCGTCGTATGGATTTTCGAGAGTTGATTTTGTCTTTTACGAGGACAGCTCATTAGCCATCATGAATGTACAGCCATCATTACTGTCATTTCTGACAGTCTATCAGCCGTCATATCCGTAACACGACGCTCAAGAGATATTTCAGTTATTGGGAGATATGGCATATTCGAGAAGATTGAGGACAGCCACGTGTCTACTTCTCCAGTTATATGACTCCTCATCAAGACAGCGTATGTACTTCATACGACTCCTCATCAAGGCAGCGTATGGACTTCATACGACTCCTCATCAAGGCAGCATATGTACTCCATACGACTCCTCATCAAGTGAGCGTATATACTCCATACGACTTCTTGTCACCCAAGTGAGCGTATAGACTCCATATGACTCCTTGCTATCCAAGTCAGCGTATGCAAGACATACGTATCCAAAGATATCGTATGGACTCCATACGACTCCTCTTCAAATAAGACAGCGTATGCTAGTCATACTTCTCCAAAAGATAGCGTATCAAAGCAAATGCATTCAGAATGACTTCAATTGTACAGTCAACACACGTTCTCATGTGTCCTGTATTCGGTTACCCACTCATTCAGAAGTTATGCAACATGGCATTCATGCCATCAATCTCTCCTGGATATACTCCACTACTTTCAATCGCACTCCAACGTGTCTCCACCAAAATTTGCCACGCGTCCCTGCAGTTATGCACACGTCAAGTAACTGACTGAGCGTATGTCCAGAGCAGTTATCCAGAACTCTATAAAAGAGAGTTTCTCCACCTTCAACAGAGACCAGATTCAATTCAGAGAGAACAGAGAGATTGCCCAGTTGCTGTCCAAGTTCTTCAAGGTCTGAGCCTTCTTCATCGCATTGTCCAAGGGATAAAGTGATCGTCTTCTAGATCAGATTCCTATAGTTGTAATTTTCTCAGAAACACAATAAATAAATAAAATTTATTTATGGAAAACAAATTGGCGACTCTGCTTGGGAAAGCTGTCTCCTATAACGAGACAGCAACAACTCAATGCGATACTTCGTCGATCGGTTCGACGAAGAAGATGATGGTCGTACAATTCGACCAATATGCTTACGAAGAAATGCTCAAGGCGAAGGAGGGTCGAACGGCTTCCTCCGCTTTTCTCTCTGCCAAGAAGAAGGGACGTTCTGTCTATGTCCTTAAGTCTTCTCCGGCGGCCCGAGACGCTTCTGTCACTTCCCATGCTGACAAGCACGTCTCCAACCTCAGCGAAACACGCCTCGACTTCTCTGAATACAGCAACAGTGGCTTCTCCTAGTCATGCTGACAAAATGGGTTCTTTAGCCAAGTCAGCGTGTCCAAGGAAACCCATCTCTGGACATGTCAAAGTCTCTTCTTCTTCTACTCCTACGACAGCAGTCGGCTCTTTAGCCATTAATGACTCTGTGCGTATGGCAATCATTGACCAACCATACGCTAGTCAAAAGGCAGCGTATGACAAGAATTCTCTGAAGATTCCCCCACAGCTTGCACATCTTGTGCCAACCAAGGAGAACGACTCTTTTGTCAACTCCTCTGCTCCTAAGGTTTTTACCTCTGGGGTTAATTTGACTAGTACTCTTACTAGATCAAACAAAGGAAAATGCATTTTGGCTACTTCCTCTAAAGATGGATTATTACCGACTCCCAGTCGGAATAATGTTCATCTTCCTTCTCTCAAAATTTCCCGATCCGAGAAAGGCAAATTGCAAGTATCCATGACTGATACCAAAGTTGTACCTCCTATGGACCTTCGTAACAAGCTTAACCGCAATCATCTCGGTTCTACTTCCGACATAAAGAAGCCTTATCAAACTGGGACAAGTATAATGGACCCTGATGCACATATGCTAAGAACTATATCGCTCAGATCAATCGATCTTTATACATTCAAGAACCAAAAACAGAAGAATAAAAGACAAGTTTCTACACAGAGACTATCTTCAAACACTTCCCAGTCTGTTTTCGCAGATCTTCGGGAACATCTGCAAAACAAGCGGAGAATCAACACTCCATCTGTCTCTGATATTGCTCATATTCGTCATGAAGAGCATTGTTGTAACTTCCAACCTCGGGTCATGATCTAGTGTTGTTGTTCACCGAAAAGACGATCTGTCTTCGAACGGATTCAACATGAACCAATACCAGACGAAGACGAACCTCTTTATGCTTCCGTCAATATGACCTCCAGGAATACTGGGGGTAAAATACGATCTGATTCTATGTTAGATTCTGAAGACGGTGTTTACCTCGGCACCAGATCCAGAACCAGAGCTTCGACCAGGGTCTCTTCTTCTTCTCATCCAGATGATAATCCTGAGACCACGGAGGACTTCCTAGGAGAGTCCAACTTCCCAGTATTAACTTCCGTGAATAGCCTCGGGAAAGATGCTGACTCTCATAGCGACGATTCGGAACAGACTGTTTCATCGTCGATACATCGAATGATTACCACTTATATGGTAGATGGCAATCACGAACCTTCGACTAGCACTGAGGCTCATGAACAAAGGATTTCTTCCTTGGAACAACAGTTATGAGCCATGGCGGATACATTGACTGCTATGCATACTCTTATACAAGCTCAGCAACAAACTCAGCAAGTTCAACAAACAGTACCACCAGTGGTATTAAATACTCCTGTTGCCCCAAACCTGGAACCTTCTACTATTCCGAGGGTACAGTCTAATGTTCATGTACAGCCCCTCCAAGTCAGTCCGGAGCGGGGGGTGGTACATATACTGCAGTCCCTCCTCCCAATTATGCCCAACAAGCAACGACACCACAATCTTCCGGAGCGGTCACTGAAGAGTTGAAGAATCTTCGGTCTCAATTCGAAGCGTTCAAGCAAAAGGACGGCTTACAAAGATTAGGTATCAAGCAGCCTTACCCCATACAATGGAAGGATGTATCGTACCCCCCAAAATACAAGCCTCCGACCATCTCTTTCTTTGATGGGACCACCTCCCCAAGTCAGTTTATTAATCACTTTGAGGTAATGACTGATCAGCTGCAACCGAGCGATGCCCTCCTCACTCGGGTATTTGTTGGTTGTCTTAAAGGAACCGCTTATGAATGGTATCGAAGTCTCCCTGATGGGTGCATTACTTCGTTTGCCGAGTTCAAACAGATGTTTCTAGAATGATTCTATGAAGGCATTAACGACATGACCATGTCAGCCCTTATACGAATCAAACAGAAAAATAATGAAAGCACTGAGAGCTTCATTGAAAGATTCAGAAGAGAAGCTCTAAAAATGCCTCTCGGAACTCCCGATGCCGTCACTATCGACACTTGCAAGTCGAACCTCTTACCAATCATCAGCATGTGGACAGCATCCACTCAGTTCCAAGATTGGCCTTCCTTCATCGTCAGTGCCAAAGCTGCCGAAGTCAGTGCTGAGACTTTCAAAGGTCTGGGGGTACACATGACTCCCAAAGAAACAAGTCAAAGTACTAGCAATAGTATGCGACCCAACAATCGCAAAGGAAAAGAGACTCTCGAAGTCAATCTCCAGAGCAACAATCATAAAGTAATATCTGCCCAAGCTACCCCAGCTCCAACAAATCAACAGCAGAGACCTCCTCGGCCGAAGGAAGAATACTCTTTCGACGACGACGATGTTCAAGGCATCTTTGAATGTTTACTTAAAGGTAACAAGATACAACTGCCAGATATCAAAAGCCTGATGAAGCCAACAAGACGGATCATCCAAAATACTATCCATATCATAGAATGTTGGGTCATACAATCCAGTCTTGCTTCGTATTAAAAGGAAAGATCCAAGAAATGATCAAATCAGGAGCTGTGACACTAACACCTAAAGACAAAACAGTCACAGCAAATGTGATTTCGATGCAGTTCGGTGACTTCCCACCATTATTGGTGGAAAATAGGATTGTCCCTATCCCCAAAGCAACCCTTGAAGTTGTGAATATTCTACCAGCCCAGAATGAAGGACTTGTTCCCGTCACCACTAAAAAGGGAGAGATTATGTGGATCCACCCCAATTTAGTAACGGAGTTCGAGACGTCATCCTCTTCTCCTCAGAAGGCTCCTCTGTCTAAAAAGAAACCTGGGAAGACTAAGTCATGCCATATGACTAGCTCACACCCAATCTTTCTCTAACCTCTACTTTCATCCTAGCAGGAAAGTCACCCCCTACAGAGGTAAAAACTGTACCTCGATCCGAAGACAGATACAAACCTACGTTTCATCTATATTTCACAATCTCGTGAATTAATGGCGAAGATTGGTTATGATCTAGCCACTGCTCCTGGTTTAAGCTCCGGTAAAGGACTCCGAGCACCTCTAGCCCTCACTTTGAGACATAATCAATCCCGTGTTGGTCTCGATTTCTGGACTGAAGTTCTCATCAAGCACCAAAAAACCAAGAACAAGATGAAGGATTGCAACATGGTTTCGGTAGACTCTGAACCTGAGCCTGAAGTCGAAGCTCTCGCCAGAACCCGGTCAGGAAAAACATATCTGAAAGATTACGCTGAAGCTCCTGAGGAAACTCCTGATGTCCCTCCGGTTGCAGCTCCAGCACCCATCTCTAACGAAGGACCTTTAAATGCTCCTGCTGAGACGATTCCCTCTAAACTAACAACAGGCGCAAAAGGAAGCAACCTGCCCGCTTCGACAAACCAATCAAGAAGTCTCTTTCTCCCGAATTGCAGAAGCCATATAATTTTGACATTCTGGCTCAACTGCTAACACTCCAGCCAGGTTGTCCATCTTCGAACTTTTACGTTTATCCAAGGAAACTCGGGAAACGTTAAGTGAAGCTCTACTGCAAGCAGACTCTTGTCTGACTCATCTGAAGAAGCCGGAAGCAGAGCCGGCTTGCCTACATTGCAGCAGTGTCTTGGAAATCATTCAGAACATCACTTTTACCCAAGACGATATGCTTCTAAAGGACAATCGTCATGATCGGCCTCTCTACTTCACTGGGTACATTGACACGATGAAGGTCGACCGTATTATAATTGATCCAGGATCAGCTCTAAGTATTATACCTAAGAGTCTCTTGGATGCCTTACGGATTCCAGTTCATCATCTAGTCAAGACAGTCACTACCATTTTAGGGTTCAATCAAGGCAAGAGCGAACCTCTGGGGAAAATTTGCCTAAAAATACAAATAGGCAATTTCCGGGCGAGTGTCACATTCTACGTGATCGAGTTAGTTGGATCTTACAACTTGCTCTTGGGAAGACCTTTTTCTCTATGAACACAATATCGTCCCCTCCACTCTTCACCAGTGCTTCAAATACATTGTTGAAAAGGGAGAAGTTCAAAAGGAAGTCGCGGACATTAATCCTTTCAGAGGAGTCGAAGCTTACTACAGTGACTCTCGCATGTACAAAGATGAGTATTCAAAAGTCTTACAAGCTATGGATGATGATGAGACATCGAAAGTTGACACCTTTGTTATTCCTGTAAAATGGCGTATCACTCATCCGCGGTCTACTAAATCATCTGAAGAAAGCCCACTGATAATTCCTGTCAGTGGATGTACCACTTTATTGCCTTCCTAAGCTCCACAAAGTTCGCTGATAATCCCTGTCAGTGGACGCACCACTCTCTCACCATCTTCTCAGGCTAGACCAAATACTCTAGTCATTCCAGTCAGTGGACGCACTACTTATCCATAATCCTCTTCAAGGGAGCTCACCTTTTCTGAGCCTTTGTTATCGACCTTAATCGAAACAAAACTTCTGCTCTCTCTTCTTCTCCCCCTTTAGTCATTAATTTGACTAAATCTACTAAGGCTCAGCCTTCTTCTGTAAATACAGCATCTGATATTAATAAAGCATCTCCTTTACAGTATATTGATGTTTGTAATCATGTACAAAGTTATTTACATTTGCTAGATAGCTTAGAGCCACTAACTATAGGAGTTGTTCAAACTCTTCATACAAAAGTATCATTAGAGTCTGTACAAAATTCATACTTCCTTGTTCCTATTAGAAAGTCAGGAGAAGCTCCAATATTCTTCTTCAAGGGGCCCCAGAATCCTCCTAATCTGGAAGACGGCGACAAAAACGTTGATACCGAAAGGTTACAACTACGTCGCTACAGTCAGCAGTCCAAAACATCATCAAGAACATGGACTATGACTTCAGAACTGGCCTCAGTAGTGGAAAAGGAAGAAGAATGCCTGTTCGAATTCCTCTCTTGAAATACGGAAGGACAAAAAGCGGATTGGGTTACATTACTCATACCCCCTTCATCACACAGTCCATGAGGATCCAGAATCCGACGGAGATGAACGATCTGATTCTTTCGATTCCTTTTCTTAGGATTTCGATACAAGTATTGGCGATTTTCATCGTTCTACTCTATCCGCCAATATGGTCTCCGCCAACGGTTCGCAAGAAAATAATGAAGATGAAGATAATTTTGAAATATCACCCAAATCGGAACAATGGGCTCAAAGATTAGACAACCAATAGGAATTCAGGTTCGAGCAAAGAGAACCTCCTACTGAAGATAAATTGATCCAAATTGATATTGGTGAGGAGGGATCCCCCAAGCCAATATTCATCAGCGAAAGTCTTTCAAAAAGATAAGCAAGACATGATCAAGCTTATTCATGATTACATCGATGTCTTCGCCTGGAGCTATGAGGATATGCCAGGGCTAGATCCGAAGATCGCAACACACAAACTTAATATCATGCCGAATGCTAAACGGTCAAACAACAACAGCGACGATTTCGTCCAGACATTATGGATGCAATTGAAGCTGAAGTCAACAAGCTTATGGCTTCCAGATTTATTCGAGAGGAACAACATCCTGAGTGGGTGGCTAACATTGTTGCTGTTCTCAAAAGAATGGCAAGATACGAGTCTGTATAGACTTTCGCGATCTCAATGCGGCTTGTCCTAAAGACGAGTTCCCTCTTCCAATCACCGACATCATGATCGATAACACGTGTGGTTTCGAACGAATGTCATTTATGGATGGGTATTCGGGGTACAACCAAATCAAAATGTTTTCAGACGACGAGAGACATACTTCCTTCAGAACGCCGATCGGTACATACTGTTACACAGTGATGCCGTTTGGTCTCAAAAATACAGGAGCAACATATCAGCGAGCAATGAGCACTATATTCCGCGAATATCTTTGGAAAACAGTCGAATGCTACGTTGATGATATTGCAGTCAAGAGTCGACAAATGGAGGATCATATCCAAGATTTGAAGACTATCTTTGATTTAATGCGTCAACATCAACTTAAGATGAACCCTACTAAGTCCTTTCTGGGCGTCTCTAGTGGTAAATTTCTCGGCTTCGTCATTACCGCTAAAGGTATACACGTGGATCCCGAGAAGATCAAAGCCATCCAAGAGATGCGTCCTCCACGCACCTTAAAAGAGCTACGAGGATTTCAAGGAAGAATTGCTTATATCAGGAGATTCGTCTCTAACTTATCAGGACGCTGCAGACCGTTCAACAAACTTCTGAAGAAAGGTGTGTCCTTCGTCTGGAACGAAGAATGTCAAAAATCATTTGACGACATCAAACAGTACCTCATGAACCCTCCAGTTTTGGTACCTCCCGTCTCGGGAATACCATTCCTTCTATATGTTCGAGCCATGGATCATTCTCTCGGTGCATTGCTCGCCCAGAAAAACAAGATGGCCATGAACAGGCTATTTATTACCTCAGTCGCACAATGTAGGTACTGAACCGCGTTATTCTCCACTTGAGAAAGAATGCCTAGCATTAATGTTTGCCGTTCAGAAGACACGACATTACATCATCGGTCAAACGATTCATGTCATTTTAAGAGTGAATCCCATCAGGATTATGATGAAGAAACCCGTATTCTCAACTCCAGACTGGCTAATTGGGGAATCTTGTTAGCTCAATATGACATGCATTATATTTCTCAAAAGTTAGTTAAAGGACAGGCTCTTGCTGATTTTCTGGCAGCTCATGCAGTTCCAGAGGATTCTAAATATACGATGAGATTCCAGATGAAGTTATGGATTCAAATCAGGTTTCTGAAAAAATTCCTACCTGGCGTCTATTCTTTGATGGAGCGTCTAGAATGGGTCCCAATGGCGATATTGTCGCCGGAGTCGGGATTGTTCTTGTATCCCCGGAAGGGCTGACTATTCAGAGGGCATATTCTCTGGATCAATCGTGTTCAAACAATGTAGCCGAATACAATGCGTTACTCATCGGTCTTCAACTTGTTAAACATCTGGATATTCAGTATTTAGAAGTTTATGGAGACTCCAAACTTATCGTCAATCAAATCAGAGGAATCTGATCTAGAAGACGATCACTTTATCCCTTGGATGATGCGATGAAGAAGGCTCGGACCTCGAAGAACTTGGACAGCAACTGGGCAATCTCTCTGTTCTTTCTGAATTGAATCTGGTCTCTGTTGAAGGTGGAGAAACTCTCTTTTATAGAGTTCTGGATAACTGCTCTGGGCATACGCTCAGTCAGTTACTTGACGTGTGCATAACTGCAGGGACAGGATTGATACCTTATTACCGAGCAGCACCTCTATGGCCTCTTCCTTTGAAGGTTTCTTTATTGAACACGTTCGCGAGCCTGTAATACATAAGCCGATGCTTTGGCTAATCTTGCCGCTGTGCTAGCTATACCGGTCAGACGTCAACAATTGATAGTGGTTTATAACCGGAAGCTATTCTACGTCGAGAATAATTTGGCTTTGGGTTTTTCCTATGACCTAGACGAAAATTCTCTCAACCCTGATGAATTTAACCTTAACACTGGATTAGGGTTTGACAGAGCATCCTCGTCTTCTTCCGATTCTACTATAGAATACGTCTTTTCCAACAAAATAGAAGCCATGACCGAAGACTGGAGACGTCCATTTCTAGACTTTGTATTGTATGACATACTTCTCGATAATCCGAGCGAAGCAGCGTCTATTCGGCGTCGATCTCTCAGATTCTATTATAATCATACGACAAAGATACTATACGTCGGACCTATGACGGTCTTCCTCCGATGCATCGCTGGTGAGGAAGCACAACGGATTATCCGTGAAGCATATGATGGTGTCTGCGAAGCCCATCAACCAGGTCCTAAACTTCAAGATCGCATCCGACGTATGGGTTATTATTGGCCCACGATGGTGGCTGATAACATTCAATATGCCCGGAAATGTAAAGCCTGTCAAATCTATACAGACTTTATCCATCAACCGTCAGAGTTCTTACACCCGACAGCGGCATCATGGCCCTTCGAGGCCTGGGGCATGGACATCATTGGTCCCATCAATCCACCGTCATCAAAAGGACACCGGTTTATTCTAGCAATAACCGACTACTTTTCCAAATGGGCTGAAGCAATCCCGCTATCCGAAGTCAAAACTTCCAACGTCATCAACTTCGTCAAGCATCATGTCATCTATCGATTTGGTGTTCCTCGGCGTATTATCCATGATAATGGACCACAATTCGTCAGTCAAAAATTTACTCGATTCTGCGACGACCATCGAATCAATAACCTAGCTTCTACAGCATATAATCCAATAGCTAATGGATTGGCATAAGCTTTCAATAAAACCATCATCAAACTCCTAAAAAAGTTCGTTTCTTCTAACAAACGCAACTGGAGCGAGAAGCTTGGTGAAGGTTTATGGGCCTACCGTACCACAGTTCGCAATGCGACCGGGTGTACGCCTTTCTCTTTGGTATACGGGTGTGAAGCTGTCCTTCCCCTCGAGATCCAGATTCCTTCTCTGAGAATTGCAATCTCCAATGAACTTACAACGGAGAACAATGATCATCTTCGAGTTCAAGAGCTAGAAGCTCTAGACGAAAAGCGATTGTACGCTCAACAAAATATCGAGCTGTATCAGGCCCGAATTCAAAGCTTTTAACCGGAAGGTGAAAGTCAGAGCATATCGGAAAGGAAAACTTGTTCTTACCGTCAAACGTCCGATGACTATGACACATATGAGCAAAGGCAAGTTCGACACGAAATGGGAAGTGTTAAGGTTAAATTCATCAGGGTTGAGAGAATCTTCATCTAGGTCATGGGAAAAACCCAAAGCCAAATTATTCTCGACGTAGAATAGCTTCCGGTTATAAACCACTATCAATTGTTGACGTCTGACCGGTATAGCTAGCACAGCGACAAGATTAGACAAAGAATCGGCTTATGTATTACAGGCTCGCCGAACGTGTTCAATAAAGAAACCTTCAAAGGAAGAGCCATAGAGAGTGCTACTCGGTAATAAGGTATCAAATCCTGTCCCTGCAGTTATGCACACGTCAAGTAACTGACTGAGCGTATGCCCAGAGCAGTTATCCAGAACTCTATAAAAGAGTTTCTCCACCTTCAACAGAGACCAGATTCAATTCAGAGAGAACAGAGAGATTGCCCAGTTACTGTCCAAGTTCTTCGAGGTTCGAGCCTTCTTCATCGCATCGTCCAAAGGATAATGTGATCGTCTTCTAGATCAGATTCCTATAGTTGTAATTTTCTCAAAACACAATAAATAGATAGAATTTATTTATGGAAAACACCCCATGGTGAAGAACTCGATCGGATGAAGCCCTTGTCCTATAACTCATCCACCTGCTTCTTCAACTCCACAAGCTTACTGTTGTTCACTCTACAGATATGCTGAGATATCGGCTCTGTGCCGGGTACCAAGTCTATAGAGAACTCCACATCTCTGTCCGGAGGTAAACCCTGGCAACTCCTCCGGAAAACATATCTATAAACTCAGCTATCAGTGGATGTGGCACGCTCTGTTCCTCTGCTAAAACTCCACAGAAAACTCTGCTGCTCTGTTCTGCCTCCCGCCTGGTGAACTCGAACTCTGGCTCTCTTGGCATGCTGAAAAGAACTCTACCACCATGACAATCTATACTGGCATAGTGCCTGCTCAACCAATCCATACCGAGTACAATATCGTAGTTCGGTAATAGTATTACGAGCAGACTAACATCCAATTCTCGGCCTCCCAAAACTACTCTCCGATCCTTGCAAGCATCACGGATGAGGATAATACCACCCCCAGTCGTGATCTTGCAAGTCCTAGGCAATAGTTCAGAAGAAAGCTGGTGTCTAATGGCGAATGCTACAGACACAAAGCTATGGGAAGCACCCGAATCAAATAATACGAATGCGGGAAAAGAGTCGATAAGAACAGAACCTGCTATGAGATCTCCTACTGGCTCGGACTCCTCAACTGCTATGGCAAAAGCTCGCCCCTGCTGACCCCCTCTGGCCTGCTGCTGGTGCTAAATAAACTTCTGCTGCTAGGTCGGCAGTAGTCCTTTCTGCTGCACTACTGGGGCCTTGGCTCCTACCCCCTGAGCTGTACGTCCCGCAGCCATGGGACAATCCCTCAACTGGTGCTCTACTGCACCAAAAAGTAGGCACTTGCTGAGCCTCTTCCTGCACTCATTCTATATATGCTCCGACTTCTTGCAGAAGGTGCAACTAATGGTCCTGCTGCTGTCTCGGTGCCTGCTAAAACTGCTTCTGCTGAAATGGCTTCTATTGATGCTACTGTTGCTGATAGTGAGGCCTCTTGGCTGGGCCCCCACTGCCACTGGCTCTGTGTGAATCTCGACCTCTCTTCGTCTTCAGTTCCAGATCATCCTCCGCTGCCATAACTCCTATCAAAATCTCCTCGAATGTACCATTCCTGTTGCTCTTGGTTAAGGACTTGACTTCCTTAACCAAGCCCTTCCTGAACCTCCTAGCCTTCGCTGTCTCGCTAAGCCCCTCCACAAATCTACCCAGGCAGTAGAACTCTCCGGCGTACTCCTCTACTGTATGGTTCCCTTGAACCAGGTTCTCAAACTGCGTCTCCAATGTGTCATGTACGGTATCGGGGAAGAACTTCTCCTTGAAAAGCTTCTTAAAAGCCTTCCAAGTTTGCCCCGTAGTACCAACCCTGGGGTCAGTCTGGTACTAAGTGCGGGCAAGGTCCTGCATGTGACTGCCCGCGGCTTCCACCTGGAGTCTAGCCGGTATCTCTACGAGACGGAAGATCTCCTCTATATGCTCGATCCAGTCGTCGGCATATAGGATACCCTCGGTACCCTTGAAGTCTCGCGGCCTTATCTTCTGGAAATCCTGAATACCTAGAGTCCTCGACTGGAATGGCTGGATCTGCCCTTTTTGGGTCGGACAACCACCTTCTCCACTGCCACCATCGTTAACTGATGGGCATTATCAATGCCCTGCCTCATGTCCTCTGCCTGGCGTCGTTGCGTCTCCATCATCTATTGTATGAAGGCGAAGAACTGTGCCACATCAACTGTCCCCTGGGGCGGTGGTGGTAGCATCCTCTGAACTCCTGGGATAGTCCTCGTTATCGGAGGAGGAGCACCCCCAAAAGTTGTAGACGGGCCCACCTGAGCTGGAATAAGAGGTACTGCGATCCCTGGGTCCTACTGAGTCGGACGAGAAGTGGCAGACCTCTCAGTGGTATCCCTAAGACCAGAGCGCTGCGATCGTGTCTCCACCATCCTGAAGACAGATCAAACAAGGAATCAAATACTGAAAAAAAAAAGCAAAATCATCAAAGGAGGATAGTTGTTTTCAAAATGAGACAATTAACAGCAAGAATTAGATAAGAGTTTTCCTAATGTGATTAAGTACCTTAACTTATATCCTATATCCTACTGCAGGCTGTAATGATACTCTAGTTCATATACCACTACGAAATCATACTAGTTGTGTTTAGACCTGTATGGGCCACCACTAAAAACGTGTCACGACCCGCACCCAGTGTAAGGGCACGAGACGTGGGTACGTCCAGCCTACGTCGCAGTGTCGGCGGTAGAACGCTGTCCTGGATCCAACATCTAACACAATCTAGGAATACTCCGAATGGAAAATAATATATAATGGTACTACTCAATCACAATAACTCAGATAAAATGGAAGAAAGATAATCACAGCAGAGAGTTATAATATAATATAAAACCCGGTATAAAACCACACCATAACAAGTCTCAATACAACCACAAAGTCTCATAACTAAAAAGATAATAAGGCTAATCTAACTCAAGGCAAGTCCTCAGCGACTACTGGATCCTGCTGAGGGTCCAGGTCACCTATGTCAACTAGGCCTGCTCCATAGTAGGTGTCCGCAGCAATCATCATCATCTGTATTATTTCAACAGGTCCAGTCAGGACATGAATGAATATATATCTCCACAGTTCATAACATAATGGAAATATAAAACATAGAATAATATACATGAACTGCTGATAAGGAAATGAGACTGTAAAAGAGAGAACATGATATATGGAAATAAATATACAGGATATATAAGAGAACTGAACTAACTACGTGATGTAGAGCACAATCTGGTTATGTAAACTGGCTTAGGTTATCATGACTTAAATCTAGTTTGGAGTCGCACATGAAAAGGATGTAGATCACATAACCAAATAAATACTCCCCTGCCCCAATCAATACCAAGGATCTGTCCAGGTTATGTTATTGCACATGAAAGTAGTGCATCACATGGATAGCTAGTCCACATGCACACTGGGTTATACGTGAAGGCTCACATGATCAAGAGTGTACATGAATGTCACATGAGTATACGTGAATAAGTACGAATACAATGAGTAGACGATGTACATGATAAGTACATGAGCACAATACCCAAGTATCCGAAGGGATAATATCGCATGAAGAGATCCATATAGTACTAATCCATGATATATCGTGACAGCAACAAGTAAACTAGTCTATAACAAGTAAATATGTCCAAGCAAAAATGAAACGGTCAGAGAATGTACTCGCCTGACAATCTGAGCTGCTGATGAGAATGTGTACTGTACTAGAGTGATGTATACCTATTTAAACAACCACAAGTCACAACAAGGTCTAACATATCATAAGGAATGCCTACAATGCACTTCTACATGATTTTAGGTCCTTTAGGTCAAAGTCAACCCTTGGTCAACTCTAGTCAAACCTGGTCAACTCTGGTCAAACCTGGTCAAGCCAAGGTTAACTATTCTGTTTACTAATTTCTAGGTCATACACAAAATTTTAGGTCATTCGGAGTTCGTTTGAGTCGATTTGGATCAAGTTTGACCCAAAGTTGACTTTTGTCAACTTGATCAACTTGTCGACCATTCGACCAAACTAGACTCCTAACGACGATCCTAATCTGTCCAAACACTTCCTATAGTCATATCACAAGAATTTATTGCATTACCTATATCTATACATTCATCATAATTAATATATATAGATATATAGATATACATATATATATTTTATATATATATATATATATATATATATAATATTATATATATATATATATAATTATATATATATATATTATAAGTTAGGAAAGGAAATATGATTTGTGAAAGGAAATATGATTTGTGAGTGAACAATGATGTTGTGGGGTGCTGGTACGGAGTCTAAAACTGAGAACAAAGTAATATGAGACTACAAGAGTATTCTATGCATAATATTTTATAATCTTAGTAAAATATATAATATATATAATATATACACATAGCCTATATATAGATATAGGTATATTCCAAGTATAAAACCAACGAAGGTCGATCTCGATCCTGGAGTAAGCTCCCAGGTCTGAAATCGATGTCTCGACCCTCACATAATCACATTTCGAAATTTAGGTATAAAGGAAATTAATATATATATCTATATATATATATATAATATATATATATATATATATATTAAAATATATATATATATATATATATATAAAAATTATATATATATATATATATCTATATATATATATATATATATATATATATATATTTTAATATATATATATATATTTTTTTAATATATATATATTTTTTAATATATATAATATATATTTTCATATATATTATATATATTTTTATATATCTATATATATATATATATATATATATATATTATATATCTATACACACATACATTATATATATATATATATATATATATATATATACACACACATACATATATCTATATGCATTAATAGGTAAACGCCATATTGCCTAAAATAGCTAGAAAATCCAATCACCCCGAGAGTTGATTTCCACAAGTTCCAAACAGTGTCAAAGGACTAAATACTCAGAATTCTTCAAAATTCTCAGAAATCGAAATCACATAAATCCTAAATTTTCCCAATTCAATGAAAACCCAATTTTCACAAAATGACTCAAAACGCAAAACTACAGAATTAATCCACAAAATTTGGCAAATAGGTCGGTCTCGACATGTGGGATGTGCTCGGGTATTTTCGGGATCGAAACCTGTCTGTATCGTGTCCAACGAACGAGTATCGGGAAACCCGATACCGCGTGAACCGAATTGGTGCGGACTCGATTTCGCTCGTTTTCGATCCATCTCTCGTGAAACTTCACGGACACCTAGGCGTACACATCCCTGACCCAATGGCTGAGTTATCGTGCGGCCAAGTGTTGTGTTCGACACGTACGTAGAGCGTGTCCACGCATGGGTGGGCGCTCGTGCACAGCCCCGTGCACAGCGTCGTGCCGCGTGCCATCGAGTCTAGGGACTCGTGTGTCCTACTTCGTGTCATGTGTTCATATCCTAGGCTAGGGTAGGTATAGGGCTACACGTGGACACCCTGATTCATGTCTACGTGTCATGTCGTGTCCGTACGAACCGTGTTTCAGCGGCGGCTGTCCCGCACGCGCGTGTTTGCAGTCAGTGCCGACGGGATTTCTCCGTCGTTTCTCGATGAAACTTCACAAAACTTTGGGAGCATGATCTCAGTCATGGCCCCCACCTACACGCCAATTTTCATGTGACTACGTGGCCTGTGCGTCGAGGAATCACCCCCGAGCAGCAGGACACGTTCGCGGCCTGGCGTGCAGCACGTTCGTGTCCTGTTTGGACACGGACACAAGTCCGATTTATGTCAGAACCTATGGGTCATGATCCTCATGTATAGGGCTATCCAAATATGTAAAAAGAATCGACAGAAAACATAATTTAATTCATTGTAACATTTCGTCGAACACCTACGCATATTAGCCGACACGTGTCCGATACAAACACCAAATGAATGCAAAAATGGACTGAATTAATCCTACAGGTCATGCGTACCTAGATGCTCACTATCATGAAGAAAAATCAGTAGAAACTATACTAAATTAGGATTTACCTATTGAGAGTCAAGGATCTCAATGCAAAGGACTCCCCGAACGCTCCGACGGTCGAGTACCCTCAAGCAAACGTCTCCACCACCTTGATAGCACTGCTCCAGCAAGATCCTCTCCTTCCTACGAGCACGACAGTCTTCCTTTGAGGATAAACAGGCTCCGGATGCAAGAGTTACGAATTTTGGAAGGGGGAGATCTAGGGTTTCTTGGAGGCTACAAACTACCAAGCAAATGAAAGGGGAGTGGCGGCCTATGGCCGGCCAAGTATAGGGGATTAGGGTTAGGTTAGATGCATGGGCTTGGGCTCCCTAGGTTGCTAGTAAGGCCCAAGTCAAAAAGGCTTTAGAAAGGCTACTAAAGTAAGGCTAAAAATCAATTAATCACTCTAAAAATTAACTAATAAATTCTAAATTAATTCTAATGATAATAAATCTAATTCTAGTATAGCATCAAGGTTCTAGGTCATGGTTGGCTAAGTCAAACCCATCAAACTACTCAGACAGCAAACCAACCACATATCATCACATGAATTCAATAATAAATAAAATAATCTAAAATTACCAAAATACCCTTGAAATAAAAAGTGGGTGTGACACTTCTGATACAAATTTGTGGTTGTAAGGAGCTGCAAGCGCTTCGAGTTCAAAGCTTGTGCAATAGTAGATTAAAATCGAGCAAGAGTACTCAAGACTGGATTAGTCCTTTCAGAGGAAAACCAGTATACATCAATATATCATGAGTTTGTTTTTCTGATGCTCTTTAGCTTACGCATTTAATTTTTATATAGTTTGTCATCATCTGCCTAGCACTTATCATCGGTGATACTGCTTATATATATTTAATTTTGTTATTATCTTTCCGTTGCATACATACACTCTATTCACCCCCCAGAGGTGCTCAACTTCCTACAAAGGTGACGCTTGTAACATTTTGAAGCATTACTAGTGATCGAAGGCAATCTTCAATATTTTGAAGACTTCGATCAAGAATGTGCTATGTCTCATCAACTCTCTCCGATCCCAGGTCCAAGAGAGTATTTTGTTGCTTATGTATAAAGGGATATAAATGTTTGGGCTGACTACCTCATCTGAGTCAGTTTGTAAGCCAGTGCGGCATCTTTTGTAATCAAGTCTTGTAAAGAAGTTTATTATCAATGAAAGAAAAGATTCCTTCTGTTGCAAATGTATTGTCCAATTCATGTGTACTCTCTTGGTTGTTGTGTTTCGGATAACCTCATGAATGTGCCTTATGCGAGCGCAACTTAGGCTCGTACGGCATCACGCCTAGTGGACGACTATCGATTCTTCAAACCAGGATGTGATACCCAGGGCACTAGTACATGGGTTTATAGTTTCGATAGATTCTATGGAAGACAGATTGTCATTTTCTTTCTTTGGTGCACCGTTGTTGGATAGCACCAGGAGTTGGTGAGCATCGACACACACGCCCTAATTTTGGTGCGATACTTCTTTGCATCTTTTGCTAGCAAATAGGCTGGTATGCAGTAATGGTCTTTTCAGCAGGAAGAGGCCATGAGGGACTGGAGGGAGCTTGAGCCCCTAGATCCCCAGCATCATATTATTTTCCTTTGCCGGGACCCAGGCATCGGGCTTTGTTCTTCTAGTTTATGGAAATAGTGGTAGGATACACAGGAGACAGATGCAGGGCTTCATCAATAGAAGACGAGAGCGCATCTTCCACAGTCGTTGGGGTGGCACACCAGCCTTGGCTACTCAAATATTGTGGGCCTTCCTAGGCTTCATCAGCCTAGGAGAGGTGTTTGAACCCTCGAAGAGCATGTCTTCGAAGGTTCGATAGTCGAAGCGTACGACCAACATTTTTTGAAAGGATCTCAACATTGTTGTGTCTGATTGTGTTACCCGCCTTTCGATAGTGAAAACGGACGTTCCACTAGAATAGTCGTCAGATTTGTTGCCATCGTAAATGTGAAAGAGGAGAAAAGTTGAACGAACTTTGCCTTTAATGGATTACAACAAAAAAGTACAATAAAACCTTAACAACGAGAGTTTGCTGGTACAAGTATGAGATCTGGGAAGTGTGACGATGGAGATCGAGCACTGTAGTATCTCATTTACTCCGTTGACGATCGACAGGTGATGGCCTTCTTGATGTGCTCTCTGTGTATGTTGTTTTCTGTGTTGTCTCCTTCTTATTCCCTCTGTGTCTTGGTATGGAAGAATGTGGCTCTATTTTTAGTCATCTTCAACGGATAGACTACTCATGAAGCATTGATGAAATAGAACCATCTGTGGGTGATATCCGCAATCTGGATTATTATAGCTGTTATGGCAGAGCTGATTAACCACGAGGCTCGATCATAATGACACGAGGCACTGATTGGAATAAAATCTACTATAGAGATCTCGGGGAGGTCGTTTTAAGGATCCAGAGATGTAACAGTCATAAGTTATGGCTGGATTATTTGGCTCAATCAAGAATGACACGTAGCACATATGGTAATTTAGGATAATATGTTGTTTGAATGGGATGGTTATAACGCACATGCCATAAACGGGCAATTTAAATCAGGCGGCCCGATCATTATGATACGAGGTACATTCCATGATTTAGAGGAATCTCTTATATAAATGGGGCGGTTATGACGCACAAGCCATAAACATAAGATTAATTCTAATCAGTTGTTGATTGTGGGATCCGGTTGGCTCGACATGTGGCACAAACCATTCACCATCCGGAGCACGGTAATGTGGAGACTTTACCTCGAGAGAGGACTTTTAAAGAGCTTTGTCGCATAATTCTAGTCACATGGGAGATTTTAGGAATAATGCCGCAGGACGTCATCTGCCGTATGTGAGATCATCCGTATGGAAAGTTGTCGAGGAAATGTACTCGTGGCACTATTCTGATATCGCTTATCAAGGAGATGGCCAATGATGATGTAGGCATCGTACTTGCACGAGGTATGAAGTACCTTGGCACACCAAGTGTCGTCAGACTTGCTGGATGGGGAAGGCTCATCTGGGAAGCTATAAGGAGTCACTGGGCTGCATGAGGAGTCTAGTGCCCTTCGGTCGTATGACCCAATATAGTTTTTTGCTAAGTGGGCCTAGAAATTTTTCATGCTTTGCGTTGTATGACTTGATGTCTTGTTAGAAGTCAAATTAGAAGAGTCATGGATGAGACTAAGATGATTTTTTGGTGTGGGAAGAACAACTATTACTTGTTTGGGCCATGCTGTGCAATTACACTTTATATATATCATATATATTTTTATTCCGAGAGGTGTCCTATTTTTGGTGTTACGGTCTCTCTTAGTTACCTTTGAGACTTATTCTTAGAGCTACGGCTATATGTATTCCAGATCCGGATGTCTTTACTTTTGGAGGCACATGCCTGCGAACGTTGTTTTCAAAAGAGTCACGCGTATAGTTTGGATTAGATTACCCATACCCATATTTATATTCAGTACTGTTACTTCAGCATGTTATTATGTACATTGTTACGTCCCTTTGAGGACATGGTTTCCTTCCAAACATAGGTGAGAAGATTTTCCCTGAGGAGTATGTGTTAAGAGTCTATTCATCACTAGCACATGCAGTTTACGATGAAGCTTCTCCAGAGTAGCACTTGAGTGGTAGTTATTTTATGTCAGCGTCTATAGTCATTTTCTATCGTTTCTTTTATTTACATTCGAGTACTCGTATCTATGGGTTTTGTTTACCATTAAAAAAGTACTTGAATAAACTTTTATAAATCACAAACAGAACAGAGTACAATGTAGGAATTTGATAGAATTTTTAGAGTACACTTTTGTTTTTCTGGGAACCGTAGCGATGGAGAGTTGATTCTTTACTCTGTTAATGATCTGATGATGATCTCGGGCTCTCTGAACCTCTGGATGAACTCCGAGTTTGAAGTTGTTTAAGAGCTTGTAGAGTTCGATGAAGTCGATATGTGAAGGTGAAGCTGAAGAGGTTGAATGAAGGAATGATCCTTCTATTTATAGGCAACCGAATGATCCATTCATGCACGCATATGCGATGCACGAATGGAGATTTTGCACGCTATGCACATGGCTTTGTTGGGCACATGGGCATTGCACCGGGGGGCTTGAACTGAATCTGTTTGAAACTGCACAGTTAGGCTGCGAAGGAGCTGACACGTGGCTGTTGTTGAGATTCGTTATTGCTGAGAGCTTGGGTGGTTAGCATACATTCGTAGGCAGAACTGAGTTAATGACACGTGACGTGTATATAAGAGCTGAAAGATCTTTGATTTGTTGCAGGATGATTTCTTGGATGTGCCTAGGATCTGGCACATGAATAGACTTGGCGTATGACTTTTGGGGATCAATAACAAGCCTAGGCGCTTGGCAGTAGAGGAGCCTGCAAAATTCGGGCACATGACCGCGGAGGCACATGCTAGTGTTTTAGTCGAAAACGTGGCAGAGCACATTTGTAATCGATAAATCAAGTAATGAGACGTTGACGTCTCTTTATTTTTGTGAAAGTTTGCCATCATTAATGCCTTCGAGTTGCGTGTCGCAGACTTTTGACTTAGCATTAAATTCTTGATGGGTAATGAGTTCAGATATGCGCATTTTTTGTGGGACGCATGTGCTCATACGCACATCAGTTGTAGGGCACATATATCTGAGGAGCGTGTCTCACCAAGGGGCGCATCAGCTATGGGGCTCATCTCCTCCGGTCAACTTTGTTGAGCGTTTCGAGGCTCAAAATGACTTTGACTTAACTGAATTTGATATGGCAGATTCATTGCTGTTAATGCTAGGTCCATCGCATTAATTTCGGGGAGAGTTGCCACTTGGCGCATGGGTTAAGTTGCCCTGGCCTATAAATAGAAGAAATGTTTGCTTTTCATTTTGTAACTTCTCGAATGAATTCGACCGATCCTCCTCCTTGGCAAGATATTGCACTACGGGTTGTGGACCTCCTCATTCAAATAAGCTTTGATTTTTTTGACGAACTCCTTCAGAAGACTGAGATACGCTGAGTAATCTGTGGACAGAGCAGTTCGTGCTCGAGTACTTTACTGGCAGCGTTCTTCTACGAGACAAGATCGAGTGCCAAGTTTCATATAGAGTTTGGGTCGACATGCCCCAACTTTCGTTATACTGGAAGAGCCGTAGGCTGGCAGATGCACCTGGTGTTGATGAGAAAGTGATTTGCTCGTTGACAAGGAAGTGATTCACTTGCGACGAGGAAGAGATGCGCCTATACTGAGATGTCAAAGTGATGCGCCTATCCATAGAGTTTAGACTAGGCTGTAGTAGACTTTCTATGTCAAAAAAAGTCTTCAATTGGCATCATATTTCCGAGACGATGTCGGATAGGTACAACAGGTTGTAGTTACTGGAACATGGACTACCTTGGTAGTAGGGCCACTATTTTGGCGACAATTCCAGTTGATGGTGACCGTAGCACAAGTATGCCCCATGAGGGGTACGTTGTGCGTGGTGGTCATCTATCTCGATCTACGTCTGAGTGATTACATTACATAAATCATGTGAGGTGTGTTTCATATTTGTACCATCTTCAAGCGCATGGTGAAGCCAAGCGCCAGGGTGGTTATGTGAGTGATGCACTCTCTAATCCAGTTCAAGCGCATGAAATGCACCAAGACCATTGGTGGAAAAGCAGCACGTATTGAGAGTCAAACCCACTTCATGTGCACAGCCCACGTGGGCACGTGGGTTCAACACCACAGGGTTTGCCCCCTAACTTGGTTCCAAGCACATAAGATGCGCCCAAGTGGGAGGAGGACTTATTGTGAGTCGAACCCACTTCATGCGCACAGCCCACATGGGAGCATGGGTTCGACACCACAAGATTTGCCCTCCTGATCTTGCATGATATTACGTAGAATTTTTTTTGACTTTGATTGTTGGGGGTTTAACCTAAAAGGAGTACCACCAACTTTAAATTTCGAGGACAAAATTTTTCTAGGGGGTAGATGTATCACTACTACATTCTAGAATGAGGGTATTTTGGTAATTTACAAAATTTTGATTATTTTAATATTATTTAACTAATGAATTATGTTAGTGTCCTAATTGGTAAAACCTTAGAACCACATTGGTTAGATGTTAGTTATGAGCAAGAAAAACCTTGTTAGTGAGATTAGACAAACCTTAAATTCATTTTAAATAGTTAGTTAGACTCTAAGTTTACTAGAAACCATTTAAAACCTATTTTTGACTTAAAACAATAAGTTAGTTTACGCCTTTACCAAAAGGGCTTGTCATGACTAATAGAAAGGGGCCATTAGGCATTTGCACCTACACCAAACCCTAGCAATCCCCCTTGGTCGGCCACAAGGAACACTTCCCATTGCCTATTTAAGTAAACATTCCCTCTTCTTTCCCCTTTCATTACAAACCCTAATCCTAATTTGTGTTATTCCCCAAATTACCACCATCTTCTAAATTGAGTCCAAATTCCCTCAAAAGAATTGCAAACTCTTCCCCTTGAAGAGAGGAAGCCTCTATTGGCTAGTTTGGGAGCATTTGGAGCAATTTGGCCATTGGAGCTTAATGGAGATCGAGATCTAGAAACTTTTCATTGGGATTCCAACTCCCAATTGGTAAGAGCCCTCTAGACCCTCTAATTTCCCATTCATTAGTGTAGATGCATTCATTTAGGGTCCCTATTGCATTAGGAATGATTTGAGTCAAGTTTGGATCTATTTGGAGTATGGGAGTATCGGATACGCACACCAAGTATTCGATGAAATGACTCTTAGGGCTTTTAATGTTTAAATTTTAGTTTTACATGTTGTCATGGGTTTGATTTAATATGTCTTAACTGTACTATGGTGTTCTAGTGATATAGAATAAGTTTGATGGGTTAAATAGGATTTAGGGGCTTTGGGTTGATGTTCTACACTGGACAGACCATGACTTTTCTGTTCTATCCCCTCCTGACCATGAGTTCAATTGTATGTATATAGTTCAGTCCTTGAACAACCATTTGATCAATTTCCTGCAAATATAGATCAATCATTTAGATTTAGTCCTTTCCTTTTATTAGTTCAGACCCATGAATTCGTATTTCATTCATATAGAAATGTATCAGTCAGTTGATACTTTGAAGTATCAATCCCCATCTCAGTCATGGCCAGTCGTTGACGAGTTGTTCAGACAAGAGGAATTTTATGTGGATGAGATCTGTTACTGTGAGTTCAAAAATAAACTTTGTGTTTTAGTCTAATATTGTTCTGCCTATATGTTCAGTGATTTGGTCAGCCCATAACTCATGTGTTACAGACCTTAGAGGCATATAGCCTTAGCCTATGGATAAGGGATTAGTAATTCATGTCCAGTCCTGTGTTTGATGATTAAGACCAATATTTCCTATTGATTAATATCATTCCATTACCTATATACATCTGCCCATCTTATTTATACTCTTCATTGCATTCCTAATGATATGTCATGCTCTCTCCGATTAATTCAGGCTTCCTGCATCCTAGAGTGAACCCATACTCTCATATCCACATTTCTACCATATCATAATATTTTCTGATATCTTGACCATTACCTTCATACTTTAGATTACTGCATCATGTCCATTCCACTTTAGAGTCCAGTCCAATGCATTACATTGGTTCATTCTACACTATCCAACCCCTGTTCTGATGCACTTCTCAATTAATCAGTCATATGATTGTTGAATGCTCACATCTATTTTCCTGCATTCCTCTTTGCTTACCACAATTAGAAGAATGCTCAGTTGTGGATACCTTGTATCCTTCACACGATATTAAGTCTAGTCATGTTTGAATCAATCCTCTGATACATGAGAGTATCAATCCCCTGCCCCTTTAAATGATTAGTTCTAATAGTTGGTGCCCTGCAATATGATGCAATCGAGCATACAAGTGCAGCCCAAGTATTGTTCAGTGATTATGTTGTACAGACACTTGGATACATGGTTCTATCCTCCATATTGATATAAGGTGAGATGTGTTTTAGTCCACATTCCTAAATATCCATGTTACCACATTTTGCTCAAGGAAGGAACATGTATCTCATATAGGAGTATGTGAGTCCACTGTATACTATAGAGCATGTCCTGCATATTCCAAATTAACTCAGTCCCCTCTCCTAATTTGGTTTTGTCCTGCATGATGATGTGTCAGTCATCAGATAATTAATGTATCAGTAAATTTGTTGATGTATCAATTAAGAATCACATTCAACTTGGTTAGCCTAAGTTTCTGTCCCTTAGTTGTTTTGGTTCAGTCCCTTAAAGATATGGTCCTGTGCCTATATATGTATAGGAAATGTTTAGACCTTGGTTGCATCAGTCCAACTTTTTTTATATACTTATCTGTCCTGCATATATAGTGATTATGAATATAGGAGGAGTTTATGTGTATAGTTGGGATAGAGTAGAAGAAGCTTGGGCTTGTGCAGGTTACAGTAGGCAGGACTTGGAGGTTCAAGCGTACCAAATTCCCTTTATTGCATATAATTAGTATAAACACATGTTATATATATAAATTATAGTATATTGGATTAGTTCATGGGATCTTAGGAGGGTATAGTGGTGTTGTGTGTGTGTATCATGAGTGTATCAGAGAGTATATATGAAATAATACGGGCTATATCATGGTATCAGACTAGGACTAGATGTTCAGTCCTTGATTAAACATGATTGCATCAGTAAGTGTTAAGAAGGTTAGCAGTCATGTGAGGTAGTGGGCTGTAATGGGAGATGTGTGGGGGAATGCTTTAGCCTCTATTATGGGGGAATTATAGACCTTGTATCAGTCATCATATGAGAGATGACTGATATGCCTTCAGTGTTACATTTGTTTGGATTGGGATAGAAGAGGGTAAATTGAGTGTCCTTAATATATGAGTGAGTGGGTGTTTTGGGTGAGGGTGTGTTGTTGTGAGTGTCTCCATATAGGAGTTAACGTATCTAGGTAAGCATATATATATATATATATATATATATATATATATATATATATATATATATATATATATAATTTTTCGATATATATATATATATATCGAAAAAATATATATATATATATATATATATATATATATATATATATATATATATATATATATATATATATATATTATATATATATATATATATATATAGATATATATATATATATAAAATAATATATATATATATATATATATATATATATATATAAAATTAAAAAAAAATATATATATATATATATATATATATATATATATATATATATATATATATATGTTTACCTAGATACATTAACTCCTATATATATAATATATATATATAATAGGAGTTAATGTATCTAGGTAAACATATATATATATATATATATATATAATATATAATATTTACCTAGATACATTAACTCATATATATATATATATATATATATATATTATATTTTATATATATATATATATATATATATATATTATATTATATATATATATAATATATATATATTAATATATATCTATAATATATCTATATATATATATATATATATATATATATATATATATATATATATTATATATATATATTATTATATATATGCTTTGAAGGATTGTCTGAGTTATGAGGGTTTGAGGTAAACATGTAGGTTGTTAGGTAGAGGGGGAGCTCAATTATAATTATCTATCTTATTGCTTATATCTATATATGTATTTGCATATCTATCTATTGCCTATATATATATATGTATCTACCTGTCTATACTTCTATGTGCCTATGTATCTATCTATATTTATATGATAGGTAATGTCGTGAAGGATAACGGGTAAACATAGAGGAATGGATGTGAAATAGAAAATATGTAAATTGGTAACATGATAGACGCTAGATAATGATAAGGTAACATGGCATCAGTAGAAGGGCATAGGAAATTTAGTATTAGAGCAATTCATTAGGATTGCCTATAGAGGGAAATAGTTAACTTAGCTTAGTTGACTGGTTTGACTTTAAAAGTCAACCCATAAGTCACATTGACCTAGCTTTACCTGTATTAACCTAGAAAAGGCCTAGAAGCTATAGTTAGTGCATCTAAATTCATTGCTTACTCTAGAACATTAAATAACCCTGTACATCTCATATGTAGGTTTGTGTGACACCACTTTGGGCATCAATCCTAATTCGTTGCTCTGGACGACAGGCGAGTACATTCTCTGATAGTTTTATTTACTTGATGATTATTATGATTCAGCTTCTAGTTATTCTATTTTGATTCTCTTTCACTACATGAATTGGTATTCTGGATTCATTCATTGCGACAGATGTATTTAACTTGTCTAGCCCCTACTACGAGAACCACTCATTGGAACAACATACTCGAAACACCTACAATCACCATTTACTTCTGGCTAGACTCGTTCTCTATTTATGTGTCGGGATATGGATTCATTTGAACTTCTCAGGGCGAGGAAATACTTGAGTAAACATGTAAACATTCCCAATCATACAAGAACCACCCCTACAAGCAAGATAGTCGTCGTCGCTAGGCCAAGCGTACGACGAGCCGTATTCAACAAGAACCCCCCTACAAGCAAGATAGCCATCGCCGCTAGGCCAAGCTTGCGGCATGCCGTATTCAACAAGAACCAACCTACAAGAAAGATAGCCGTTGCCGCTAGGCTAAGCGTGCGACGTGCCGTATTCACTACTCGTCTAATCATGATAGATAGCCGTCGCACGCTTATCAAGCGTGCGATGTGCCGTATTTACCCACTAGCAGTTTACATATTGAAAGCGGTATTTCAAAACACACTGGATTAGTGTTTTGTACTAGATTCACATTGCCTCATGTTATACTGATTAGACTCACATCATATTGTTCTAGTTAGCTATCACTATTTTACAGTCTTTATTGTCATGCTCTCCTGTTTTACTGTACTTAAATTCCTTGTTCTAACTGTTGTTCAATTTCAATTCATGTCTCAAACTTTCCATGTTCATCAAGTATACGTGTTTATAACTGCTTTATAGTCTTTGTCATTTATTTGGAGCTACTAGAGGAGATGTGCTCGTTCCATCCTGACTGGATATATTTTTCAGATGATGCTCAGAGGATCCGTGTCCTATCCACTGTAACGCCCCAGTCCCAAATACTTAGGACTAAGTACGTCGTCATGCTGCATACATATGAAGTAACTCTAATATATGGAACCATCGTATGTATACATAAGCTGTAAAATATAGTAAACCACGACACTAATCTCATCCACAAATAAGGAAGGAAGAATTTATAAATTAACTCATGAATCGTTATTTACAAATCGTTGGGCGGAGACAAATCCACTACCAACTAAAAGAGAAGAAATACATAATAAATGAATTTGTCGAGCGATGCGAAGGCGATCCAAGTGCAATCACCTCGAAGAAAGAGAGTAAAACATGGCCTTAGCTAGAGCACCTGCGAAACATCACAAAGGCACACACCTAGAGAGATCACCAGGTCCTCAGAGGGACGTAACAAGATACATGAAGAACAAGCCATATAGCTGAATATAAAATATGCCATAGAGTCACAAAGTAAAAGTAAAGTGTCCCAACCATAACACAGCACAATATTCTATCACCGAAATAGTATACTACCCCTACAACCAAACAAGGACAAGGGGTAGCACACTATTCCGCGATATGACATTATCCCGTGCCAAGACAGAACGAAGTGTGACATGACATTAACTAAGGTCACCTAACCAATCTAGTATGTAATTTAGAAGACACTCGATGTATGGGCACATGAAGGCTGACTCCTCCAAGACTAACTCACAACTCACTACACACATATGTCAAGTACCAATACTATCAGCCGGCATAACTCGAGGCTAGCGGCCCATGTGATCCATCAGTCCACATAGCTCGAGGCTAGTGACCGTCGTGACACGACTAACGTAATACGTAGTTACTACGGATTTTGGATTTGGGTAGCCCATACATCTAACTTGTCTTCACCCTCCCAAGGGTCACTATCAAAAGATAGTCCGCTAAGACTAGGTCCTATTCATATTAAAATACAAGCAAGAAAAATAACTGAAAGGAAAATAAAGTAACTATAAACAGCAAGTCATGGATCCAACTGAAAATAAACAGGAAATAAATATGCAGTAATCAAATAAAGAACATACAACTAATTATAAACAGTAAATAAGACAAGGTATCTTGCCTGGTAGTGACGCCTGGTGTGCTGCGATGATCACGGTGGCACAAAATATGACTTCGGTGTTACAACTACGCAAGGGGCCTCTGATGATGGCACGGATGGTTCCATCGAATCCAGAATAAACAAATCAGCTAGGGTTGATAGGAGGAGGTACAAAATTGACAGAAGAATATGAAAATGGGATAGTTGTAGACAGGAGGATAATCAAGGGAAATTAGATTTTAGAACTATTTTATGATCCTTGAAAACGATATTTTATTAACCCAAAATATTTTTTACGTAGTTATAGGAAAATTCATTTAGGTCATAACTATAATTTACTTAGTAAAAATTATTTTATATAATTACTTGAAAATATATACGATAATTTGGAAGCTGAAAATATTTCTAGACTAAATACGAAAATACGAAAATCTCTTCTTCTTCTTCTTTTGGCTAATACATAACTTGCTTATATATTGTGTTTAATGACTTGGTATAACCTAGAAAATTTCTTACTAAAATTTAATGTGGTTTAAATAAAAATTTAGGTCAAAACGCTATAATATAATATTATTTTAAAATTCTAAAACAAGTTTTGATAATCAATGCAGGTCAAGCCCAGCTCTATATTTTTACCAATATAATTTTTAGAATATTAAATTTATTTGTATATATAAAAATCCTAATAATAAAATTAACAATAAATAATAGTATCAACAAAACAACAAAATAATAGCAATATCAGCAATGATAATAATAATTTTAAATATACCTACCTATTGATTTACTATCATCCTCCTTAATATTAACAAAATAAACTAATAATTATCACTAAAACTTGAAAAGACAGACAAGAAAGTAGGAGTAGTACTAGTAAAATAATTATAATTATAATAATAAAGGTGCCGAGTTTTTCTTTCTACTGCGTAAAGCAAGAAATAAATTCGAGAGAAAGGAAGAAAGTGAGGATGAAGGAGAAAGGAAAGTCGAGGGAGAGAGGAAGATGGAGGAACGGAAGACTCACCGGCCGGTGGCGAGGTGGCTAACCCTGGTGGCGGAGAGTGGTGGCTTTCGAGGAAGAGCGAGGTCTTCCCGGCGATGGAGAACTTGCATGCGCAAGGCAGCGCCCGTGAGCACTTTGGAGGAGGCACCCAGCGTGGTGTGGCGATGGCAGAGAATAGGGGGTTCTCCGTCATGGTGGTGCGCAGCCGCGGCGGTGCTCGGTTGGCGGTGGCGGCGGTCATCTATGCACACCGATCTGGAGGCGGCCTGCTGGAAGCGAGGTAAGTGGCGGGATAAATTTTGTTTTCGGTGGTGCGATGGTGTTGGTAGGGTTTTGGGGTGTGGCAGCGCCGGGTGCTGTGGCGTCGGGTCTGTTCGAAGGTGATGAATGGGTGTGTGCGGTGTTGATGGTCGAGGGGTCCGGTCGTATTGGCGGTTTGGTTGGCGGGTGTTGGTGGTGGTGACAGATTCAGGGTCAGAGCAGGGGCAAGGGCCGGAGGTCTGATGGTACTGGAGTGGGTCCTGGTGCTGTGTGGACAGGGCTGGTCGGCCAGAGAAAAGTCGAGTCGGGCGGAGGACGGTGGCTTAATGAGGTTGGTGTGGGTGGTGGTGATGTGGTTGGTGGTGTTATTGCAGCCCTGGCCGGAGGGAGTAGCCAGGCGAGGTAGGGTGATGTTTGCGAGGTGTGGTTGTCATCGGTGAGGGCGTGGAGACATGGGAAGACTGGTCGGAGCGGGGAGCCGGGGACAGTTGTAACTCCCATTCCCGAAATCTTTTAAATATTTTTATTATTTAAATTAAATGGCAATTTTTAGAATTTTATAAATATTTAGTTAATCAATTATTATTGAAGGCCTTAAGTCATGGTTAAGTTTGGAGTACAAGATGACCAAGAATTATGGCACGGATAGCGTAGTTGCGTGCCTTGACTAGTGTACTAGCCACGACCATAAGCATGTCCTAACTAGAAAAACCAGGTCAAGTTGCGACTTGACCCCGATAAATAATAATTTTAGTTATTTATTAATATTATGACTTATAGGAAACCGGGTTGTGCCGATTTAGCTCGGACTGGACCTGAACCAAGTCCAAGCCCATGTAGTCATGTAGTATGTCCAAAAGATGTCCATGTAGATAATCATGGGTTTAATTTAATTAGTGTAATTATTTTAATGGATAAATAAGAAATTCTTATATAAATAAGTTTTTATATAAATATGATGCTAAGAATAATTTACTAGATTTTGGGCTTTAGGATATATTATAATATGTTATATAGGTATAATATGGGTACACATATACATGTATATACATCTATTTAGATATATAAATACGTTTATAGAATACGAGAATTAGGCTTCACATATATATACAACATATGAATTTACTTTATTTATATAAATTTATATATATATAGAATTAAGCATTTTGTAGTGAAAGTATTAATTATATTTTAAATATTTTATTGTCTATATTGAATTTATGGTGTATATATATGTTTATATATGTAAATATTTTAATGAAGAAAAAGATATAACAAATAAAAAAATAGAAAATGAAAAGAATAAAAAAGAAACAAAACACACACACACACAATATCCCAGCCCAGCCCAGCCAACAGGCCGACCCCTCGCTGTTAACAAAGAAGAGAGTATATATATAGAGAGATCGAGAGGGAGGGGGGTTACATCAAAACCTAACCAATCTCTGCCACTCCACCCCAGCCACCATGGCGACACTCTCCACGGCCCTGGCAGCGCCTTGCGCGGCCACAGACCGACCACAACCATGCCACAGTCGCGCACAACCGAGGCAGCACAACAGAACTCGCGAGTTTGGGGGCTATTTTTGTCGCAAGTTTTTGTGACGTATAGTCGATCATTCCTGGATCTTCCAATTCAGGTACAAACACAACCTATATGCCTACAATTCTATTCAATTACTTTATTTTTGTATGATCTAGGTCGCCTAGAAAGTTGATGCGAAGTTGACGAAAATAGCCCAAAACATGACAGTGAAACCCAACCCTGATCGAGTTTTAGAAGGAAAATTTTGGATAGAATAGTTAGGATTTTCGAAATCCATCTAAACATGTTTTTAAACAACATAACCATGATTAAAACCCTTCTTTTACTTTTAATTGTAATTGATTATTTACAGATTAAATCGGTTGGAAATTAGGAAAAAAACTAGATAATCTGTTTTAGAAATTCAAGAAAAACTCCCGATACCACGTGCGTCCCACCAAACCGGGCAACGTGATCGCGAAGCAGTAGCATCGAAAGGTGCATATCGACTTCGTAGACGTGTGGACTTTGACGAAATTCAAATTGGTTGCATGTGCATGATAAATTTGATTCGTATCCGTCAAAATTTACCGTATCAACCTTTTTGCAAATTTTCCAATTACTTTGTGCAGTTTGTCAAATCGAGGTGAAACTTACGCCAACAAGACCGTATTATTTTTTGGTCCTGTATGCCAAGTTTGGTCCGATTCTGAGACAGTTGATCAGATCGCCGTTTTGCGGGCCCAACGATCCGACTCACGGACGATTTTGTGCACGGCCCGCCGGTATCCAAATTTGGACATACGGTTGGGTTCGTATCGAAAAATTGGATCCGTAGACATGTAGTTTAGAGACTTTAGAGACCATAGACTCTGGCACGCTTTTCGGCACAAAGCGGGTCCAACGGCAGACATCGTTTTGACCCAAAATTACCGTTTTGCCCCTGTATCCAGAATTGGACTTATGGACAGGAAATCCTAGCTAATTTGACTATTCTAAATTTTTGATAATATCTATTTCAGCATCCGACGACTTTTGCATGAGTTGACTTTCGTGAATCATCTGAGTGGTTGTATTATCGGTTTCACCAGCTAAGGACCTCAGGCAAGTACACTTTCTGATTGGTTTCGATTCATAGTTGTCTTTCCATTTCATGTTTATACATGTGCTCTTACTTGTTGACATATTATTACACGGATTAGTGTCATGGATCTCTACATACTATATTTCGTGATTGTCGTGTTTTCGTGTTTCATAACTTGTTCGAGTCCATAAGTACTAGTCGGAAGAAGAAATATCTTAGTAAACGTGTGAACTACCCCTACCCACCTCCACTGTGTCTTTCATGGAGAATAGCAGCTGCACACGACGCGTGCAGGGTGCCTGATTTACCCCCTAGCTGTTCATATGTCGAAACTGATATTTTAAAACACATAAATAGTTGTCTTTACTTGGCTTTCCTTATTTTCTTCACCACTTGCCATGTCTTCCCATTTACATGTTTTCTCCAGTTTATACATCATGTTATAGAGTTACCTACTAATTTTCTAGACATGCCGTGATATCAGTTACTTTCAAGTTTTATTTCACATATGTTATTTTCATGTCTTGTGAATTCTATTATGTTTTTCTATTGCCGTCGGTTTGTGTACTTGTTCCATTCCTGACTGGAAACCAACATTTTTCAGGTTAGCTATGACTTCACTTAGCATTGGAAGATACGGGTGTACTTGCAGGTAGAAACCTAGAAATTAGATAGAACTGGTATCATTTTCATTAATTGTCAGAATCTTGTATTTTCTTTAAATATAAATGTTGTAAAGGTTGTAATTAATTTAGAAATGTGAATGAACAATAAATGTTATATTTATGTCATTTTGAGCATCATGTCCTTGACAGCGTTCTACAGTCGACTCTGCAGTGTAGGCTGGCTTGGACACGCACTCGTATCCCGAAAAGTCGGTGCGGGTTATGACAAGTTTTTGTGGTGGCCCATGCAGGTTTGTTTTCGCAAAAGATTGTGAACTCGCGATAGTACCTAAATTAGTCGTACTGCTGCAAGCCTGCAACTAGGAAATGCTCATTCACGTTAGGATTGAATTAATTTCGGATGATGACTAGGACTAGGAGTCCCTTATGCATTTACCTGTGGATAGTTAAGGTTACTATATAGGTCATGTGATTTAAGTAGGGATTTGTTGACTTCTACACCATATTAGTTGACTTAGAGGAAATCTTCCTAAAAGGATATACCTTTGTGTTTTGATACGATGATAGGATCCAAGGTAGGTAGACTGTTCGTTTAGTAAACCAAGCCACCTATGATTCAAACTCCTAACCTTGACCATTTGTGTAAAATTATTATTATTATTATTATTATTATTATTATTATTATTATTATTATTATACTTTTTCTTTTCTCCCTCTAAATCTCATTATCATATAGTAAAATTCTTATTGCTTAATCATCTCCCATTAGCTAGGGATAATTATTTTATCAATATTTTATTTTCAATCCATTGAGTTTGAGCCTAACATGATTTATTATCCCTATATCTACTCCGAGTTAGCTATATATATTTCCTCTCGATCTTGAATATTAGAGGAATAGAAATCAAGGTTTATATTTCTCTCGTCTTCGACCTTTTCTCTCTAACCAATCGTTTGATTTTCAAAACGAATACTTTCACTTCAAGGACAGATATGTACACTCTTTCTGTCATATTAATTTGTTAAATTCCTAACTTTCTCTACAATGATCAATTTATTTAAGAATTTTTGAAGCTCCTTTGAAATTTTGTGAATATTGCTGAAATAATTTTGATGACTTGTGATGGTAAGACAGTAGCGCATTGTCGTCACTTATTTGAACTATCGAGACTGCGGGTTCTCTGCAGCCAGCAGCGCACTGGCGTGGCAGGACCCCTAAGTTGAACTAGTTTCAATTAAGAGTAGATTATCGATATTATAAAAGCTATGCCTTGTTTGTCCTATTCAATCTTGAGTTATTATATCCATATTGGATAGGGTCGATAGAATGTTCGATACCATACCATTACTTGAGTCACGATACCAAGGGTTTACTGCAGCCAGATGTACACTAGCGGGGTTGGAATTCTCGGTAAAGTGACTTCACGTATACATATGGTTTTCGAATGTTATAGACTATATCCATGTGGCATGTGACTGCTGATTTCCATGGTTCACAACTTCATGAACTATCGATTAAATTTGAATAGTTCTCACCCCCTTTCATTTCTTGAATCATTCCTTTTATCTTTTACTCTCTGCCGTGTCGTTATTAGTTTTCCTAGAAGTCCTTTAAACCCAATTTGATTTCCTTCTACTAGGTTCATAATCACACCTAGATTACGATTCTATGATCATGTTTACACAATCGATCGTATTAGAATAGTTTTGATTTGGATCATCCTTAACGACCTTTCGATCACGATTAGACTATTCGACTCTATTTCAATCATGCCAATTCACATTTTATCCTAGAATTCGACTCTATAATCGTGCCTAAATAATTTACTTAACTAGTTATTCGTACCAAAATGATTTTAATTTCGATCGACCTTAAACAATTTTGACTATGACAAATCATAATCGTGCATATATTTCAACTTAATTATAACTAAGGTTTATATTTTCAATCCAACTATGGCCATGACTATTTTGATTATGATCATGCTCGTGCCAACTTTCTAATTTTCATCATGTAGGGATGACCTGCTTGATTAGCCTTGATCGTGATTGTGTCTTAACTTATATCCAAGCGACTATAATCCTGTTTAGATTTCATCTAGAACTTTGATCATTCCTTAGAAACTGGTTGTGACTAGACCATGCTGACTATAGTTTGGTCGTGCCAAACCATTTCAATCTTGATCGTTCCTAAAAATATTAGGTTGTCAACTAGACCATTTATCGAATGTTGATCGTGCCAATCACACTCTCATTTTGTCTATTTTATTATTTTGATCATATCTGCGATTATACGTGACTAATTTGATCATGAATCATATCACTCCCTTTACTATATAACTTGTCGTTTTATTCGAATCGATTGGAATTTTTTTTTTGATTATTTTTCGTAGTCGTACCTAATCATGGCCTTTGAAATTTTTAGGATGAAACATTCTAAGGTAGTAGATGGTAAGCCCACTCCCCTAAGTTTGAAATTTTGACTCGAAAAATAATCTTATTAAAATCTATTATAGATGTTTTTTTGAAATAAAAGGAGTTTTGCCAATATTTCTTTTAAAGGATATTTAAAATTACGGAGATAGACTTTTAAGAATTATAGATCATTATTATTATTTCTACTACGATTTTAAGTTGTAAATTAATGTGAATGATAATAAATACTACCTTATATTCTTGTGCTGACAAATTATTAGAAAGATTTACTAAATTGTTTCGATCTAGGAAAATATATTTTAAAAGTTATTTGATAATACATAGTGTCTATTTAAAATTATTTGTCAAAATATACTATTTGGATTTGATAAATGGTATTTTGAATATTACTAATAGGATCTAGAATTATATTTTTAAATTATTATAGATTGATTCTTTGGATTCGATAACCTTGGAAAGTTTTGATCATCCTAGTCCTTCCCCAACTTGGGTTCCCCATCTCCTACATAAAAGGGAGCCCTCCCTTTCTCCACAACCACGATTTTCCAAATCTCTGCTGAATCCTAAATTCTTAGACCCCTAACTCTAATTTTCAAAATCCCTAAACCAATTCTCGACCTAAAATCCTGATTCAAATCTCTAGTTTCCAAAACCCCCAACCATCCAATCCCTAACCTCAATTCCCAAATCCAATTCCAATTTCTAATCCCTAACCCTAAATACCCTCTTCCTGGAATTTTAGAAATTTTTTATTCATTTAGTTATTCACATATTTTTTTATTGGGGTTGAAGACAGTTTTCATCGATACTTTGTTTATGATTATTTTCTTTATCAAATTTGTTTTAAATCAAATACATTGAGAGCATGTTTGAGCCTTTAGAGTTTCAAGACTTGTTCGTCCTCTTTTCAAATATAATTTTTGTTAATATTTCCTATCCTAACACTTCCTATCTTTTCACCAACCAACCAAGTCCGTCTATCCTAGAAGTCCTTGAAAATTCGAGGACAAAATTTTTTCTAAGGTAGGTAGATTTGTAACTCCCATTCCCAAAATCTTTTAAATATTTTTATTATTTAAATTAAATGGCAATTTTTAGAATTTGATAATATTTAGTTAATTCACTATTATTGAAGGCCTTAAGTCATGGTTAAGATTGGAGTACAAGATGACCAAGAATTATGGCACGGACAGCATAGTTGCGTGCCTTGACTCGTGTACTAGCCACGACAGGGAAGGCTGAACCATAAGTATGTCCCAACTAAGAAAACCAGGCCAAGTTGTGACTTGACCCCGATAAATAAAATTTATTTATTAATATTATGACTTATAGGAAACCCGGTTGTACCGATTTAGATCGGACTGGACCTGAACCAAGTCAAAGCCCATGTAGTCATATAGTATGTCCAAAAGATGTCCATGTAGATAATTATGGGTGTAATTTAATTAGTATAATTATTTTAATGGATAAATAAGAATAGTTTACTACATTTTGGGCTTTAGGATATATTATAAGTATATGTTATATAGGTATATACATGGGTACACATATATACATGTATATACATCTATTTAGATATATAAATACGTTTATAGAATATGAGAATTAGGCTTCATATATATATACCAATATGAATTTACTTTATTTATATAAATTTACATATATAGAGTTAAGCATTTTGTAGTGAAAGTATTGATTATATTTAGAATATTTTAGTGTCTATATTGAATTTATGGTGTATATATACATATATATGTATATATATACATATATATAGAGAAATATTTTCATAAAGAAAAAGTTATAACAAATGATAAAGAAAAGAAAAAGAAAAGAATAAAAAAAAGAAACAAAACACACACACAAAAATCATCCTAGCCCAGCCCAGCCAACAGGCCGACCCCTTGTTGTTACCAAAGAAGAGAGTATATATATATATATATATATATATATATATATATATATATATATAATTATATATATATATTTTTTTTTTTTGAGTATATATTATATATATTATATATATATATATATATTATATATTATATAGATCGAGAGGGAGGGAGGTTACATCGAAACCCTAACCAATCTCTGCCACTCTACCCCACCACCATAGCGACACCCTCTACGGCCCTGACGGCGTCTTGCGAGCCACAGGCCGACCACAACCGAGCCACAGTCGTGCGCAACCGAGGCAGCACAGCAGAACTCGCAGGTTTGGGGCCATTTTCGTCACAAGTTTTCGTGACGTGTAGTCGATCGTTCCTGGATCTTCCACTTCAGGTACGAGCACAACCTATAGGCCTACAAGTCCATTCAATTAGTTTAATTTTTTATCATCTAGGTCACCCAGAAAGTTGATGCGAAGTTGACGAAAAATTGCCCAAAACAGGACAGTAAAACCCAACCCCGAACAAGTTTTGGAAGGGAAATTTTGGATAAAATGGTTAGGGTTTTCTAAATCCATCAAAACACATTTTTAAACAACATAACCATGATTAAAAACCTTTACTTTTAATTGTAATAGATTATTTCACAGATTAAATCGGTTGGAAATTAGAAAAAAATTAGATAATCTGTTTTAGAAACTCAAGAAAAACTCTCGATACCACGTGTGTCCCGCCAAACCGAGCAACGTGATCACGAACCGAAAGCATCGAAAGATGCGTATCGACTTCGCGGACGTGTGGGCTTTGACGGAATTCAAATTGGTTGCGTGTACACGACGAATTTGATGTGTATCCGTCAAAATTTACCGTATCGGCCTCTTTGTAAATTTTCCAATATTTTGTGCACATTCGTCAAATCGAGACGAAATTTACGCCAACAGGACCGTATCGTTTTTCTGGTCCTGTATGCCAAGTTTGGTCCGATTCTGAGACAGTTGATCGGATCGCCGTTTTGAGGGGCCCACGATCCGACTCAACGGGCGATTTTGTACACGGCCTGCCGGAATCCAACTTTGGACATACGGTTGGATTCGTATCAAAATGATCCAAAATTACCATTTTGCCTCTGTGTCCAAAATTAGACTTATGGACAGGCAATCCTTGCTAATTTGACTATTTGAAAATATTGGTAATGTCTATTTCAGCATCCGGAGACTTTTGCATGAGTTAACTTTTGTGACTCATCTGAGTGGTTGTATTATCGTTTTCACTAGCTAAGGACCTCAGGCAAGTGCACTTTATGATTGCTTTTGATTCGTAGTGGTCTTTTCATTTCATGTTTATACATATGCTCTTGCTTGTTGACACATTGTTACACGGATTAGTGTCATGGATCTCTACATACTATATTTCGTGATTGTCGTGTTTTCGTGTTTCGTGACTTGTTCGAGTCCATGAGTACTAGTCGAAAGGGGAAATATCTTAGTTGATGTGTGAACTACCCCTTACCCATCCCCCGTGTCTTTCGTGGAGATAGCAGCTGCACACGACACGTGTATGGTGCCTGATTTACCCCCTAGCCATTCACATGTCAAAACTGATATTTCAAAATACATAGATTTATCTTTACTTGGCTTTCCTTATTTTCTTCACCACTTGCCATGTCGCCCCATTTAAATGTTTTCTCCAGTTTATACATCATGTTATAGAGTTACCTATTTTTTTTCTAGACATGCCATGATATCAGTTACTTTCTAGTTTTATTTCACATATGTTATTTTTATGTCTTGTGAATTCTATTGTGTTTTTGCATTGTCGTCAGTTTGTGTGCTTGTTCTATTCCTGACTGAAAACCAACATTTTTCAGGTTAGCTGTGGCTTTACTTAGGATTGGAAGATACGGGTGTACTTGTAGGCAGAAACCTAAAATTAGATAGAAGTGGTATCATTTTCATTAATTGTAAGAATCTTGTATTTTCTTTAAATATAAATGTTTTAAAGGTTGTAATCAATTTAGAAATGTGAATGAGCAATAATGTTATATTTATGTCATTTTGAGCATCATAGCCTTGACAACGTTCTAACCGTCGACTCTGCGACGTAGGCTGGCTTGGACACGCACTCGTATCCCGAAAGGTGAGTGCGGGTCGTGACAACAGTGGTGCGGCGTCGGCATTGAGGTGGCTGCGGATAAGGTTCATTGATGGCGGTCGATACGGTTAGGTTTAGGATTTGGGGTTGGGTCGTGTCGGGGAATGCCCGATACGACATGGATGGAAGTCCGGGATTGTCGGACTTAGGCGATAATGTAACTGTACTAGAAAAAATTAGTGGAAGGGAAGATGACACGGACACGATGCACAACACTTGGTGGAGAAACTTTGTTTATGAAATTTTATAGGGAAAAGAGAACATGGAGCCTCTCCTTATATGAGGTGGTGCTCCTAGATGGATGAGGATTAGGACTTGTTTAAATTAACATTAGATAAATCACTCATTTATTTAAATATTTTAAACTAATGTAATCGAATTAAATCTCGTATAAAACTTGATATTTTCATATTTTAAACTAATAATCTACAAAATCTTCAAATTTAATTTTCGTATCCAACTAGATATTAAACTAATAAAACTTAAAACATCTCTTTCGAAATAATAAAATAATGGTAATTTATTTATTTCAAAATTAATATTTTAAACATGAATTAAATTTATGTACCACACATAAATCTAGAATATTATATAAATCTAGTTTCTAATGACCAATAAAATTAAGTAGCCTTTTTACAATAAAGCATAAAGTTTTGACAGTTTTCGTTGCGATACTTTTCACAACTTTTAGTACATAAAAAAATTAAATAGAATATTTATCACATAATTTTGAACCTATATTTCTTCTATATCTATAAAATGTTTTCAAACAAATATGTACCTCGCACATATTCGTACTCGACGAGCTAATACGAAAATCGCAAACTCGTACGCAACGTTCAATTCGAAAAACAAAATTTGATACCAAATTTATTTTTTTTAAAAATCGTAGTAAATTTTAGGGGGTTTACACCCACCACGGATCTGGGGAAGGGATAGCTACCTTGGGTCCAGACTCTCAGGAGTGACAGAGAGACCAAGTTTTAGTTGACTTATTTTAGATTTTCTGTTTTGAACTTTACTTATAATAAGTAAAGATTTTGACATTGTATTTGAGATTTAAATTGAATATTATTTAGTAGTTTTTGTTCATGTTTAATCTTTATAGTCACTTAGATTTCTGTGATATCTTATCGTGCTTTAGAACTATGATTGAATATTACCATATCTTTATACTTGTCCTCCATTCGGAGTTGAGACCTATGACAGGTATATTATATCATTGTGTGAGTTGTTAGTTGGCGACCTAGACAGCGTTCTACCACCACCGATTCTCTGGCATAGGCTGGGCGCTATTATGCACTCGTGTCCCTATACCGGGTGCGAGTCGTGACACATTTTTAGTGGTGGCCCATGCAGGTCGAGATTCATATTAGTGCGATGTCTTGGTAGTGCGACGATTTAGTTGTACTGCTGCGACCTGCGATAGGAGATAAGGAATAGGTTTTAGATGAGAGGATACTCAATCACAATAAAAAACTTCCACGGATTTGAATCTACTGACACTTGTTCAAATCTAAATAATCTATTTCATACCTGTCTTCTTTGATAATATCATCTTTGCTCCGTTATTGACCTCTCGTTTGATCGGTCTTCAGGATACCGTCGAAGACTCGATCACACCATTCCATCCTAGAGACTGCTACCGAGAGGTCTGCCACCTCTCGTCCAGTTCAGCATGTTGCTGGGACTGCTTCGCTAATTATGTATGCTCACATGGAAGTATCTGCTGCTTTCAGGGGTCCTCCTCCACCTGTTTCGAGGATTTCCCCAATTATTCTTGATATTCTTCAGCCTCTACTACCACCTTCGGCTCCGGTGGATGCCGCACAACTGTTTGGCTCTTCAGGAAGACGATGGACTCTCAGCGTATCCATTCAGCTGATATGAGCAGGGTATTGAGAATGCCCACCAGGTGGCTATAGCAGCAGTTAAGAGAGTGGCTGCTCAGCCACAGGGAGGACAGAAAGAACCTGTTTAGCACCAGAGGCCAGGGAACATTATCGATTTTCAGGAGATACGACCGAAGGACTTCAAGTTTATGGAGGGTATCTTGTATACAGACGATTGGATTGAGCACATTGAGGGGATCTGCCGTCTGGCATAGATTTCGAATAGTCTGTAGGTTGAGGCAGCGGGCAGTCAGATGTTTGACCTTGCCTTGGCATGGTACCATACCGATCCAAGGGTCGGAGTTGAAGGGCAGACTTGGGAGGCGTTCAAGAAACTTTTTAAAGAAAAGTTCTTCCCGGATGTGGCTCTCAGTGCCATGGAGAGTCAGTTCGAGATCCTCGTCCAAGGGAACAGGACTGCAAAGGAGTTTGCTGGAGAGTTCTGCCGTCTGGGCAGATTCGTGGAAGGGCTGAGTGATGTGGCGAAGGCTAGAAAGTTTCGTAATGGCTTGATCAAGGAGGTCAAGTCAATGACCAAGAGCGACCGCGATGTTACTTTTGAGCATATTATGCCGGGCGCTCTTGTAGCTGAGGATGACTCAGAGCTCAAGTCCAAGAGAGGCCGGAATGATTCGGGGGGTGCAAGCGATAGTACGAAGCATCCCTTTTTGCAGAAGGCAGTGCACCAGCCCCAACAGTTTTTGGCACCAGTTAGGCAGCAGGTGCAGCATCAGCCTCGGGGACAGGACCAGAGGGTACCCACTTGTGCCTACTACCGGAAGTCGGGACACACTTGGGACATTTACAGGTGGAGGTTGAAGGTGTGTTTGTTCTATGGATCCACTGCTCACTAGATAAAGGATTGCCCTACCGTACCTCCATTTGGCGGAGCACAGGGTCAAAGAGAGGGATCTAGGCCACCTGTGGCACAGCTCCATGCCCAGCACCAGAGGGACAGGGCTTTTGCGCTGACGATCGAGGAGGCCGACGCTACAAGTGACGGATTAGCAGGTCTGCCTTTTCTTGTCCTTCTTTCCATCTTGTTGTGTGATTCTATTAGTACCTGTCAGGATATTTATGCTATGCTAGATAGTGTAGTGAACCTGTTTGAGACTATAAAATCACGACCAGTAGGACCCTGATCTTGAATGTTATTAGATAGAATTTTCTTGACTTTTATTGTTGGGGGGTTTAACCTAGAAGGAGTACGACCAACTTTAAATTTCGAGGAAGAAATTTTTTTCAGGGGTAGATTTGTCACTACCACATTCTACAATAAGGGTATTTTGGTACTTTGTAAAAGTTTGGTTATTTTAGTATTATTTAATTGATGAATTGTGTTAGTGTCCTAATTGGTAAAACCTTAGAACCACATTGGTTAGATGTTAGTCATGACCAAGAAAAACCTAGTTAGTGAGATTAGACAAACCTTAAATTAATTTTAAATCGTTAGTTAGACTCTAAGTTAACTAGAAACCATTTAGAACCTATTTTTGACTTAAAACAATAAGTTAGTTTGGTCCTTTACCAAAAGGGCTTGTCATGACTAATAGAAAGCGGCCTTTAGGCATTTGCACCTACACCAAACCCTAGCAATCCCCCTTGGCCTGCCACAAGGAGAATTCCTCATTGCCTATTTAAGTAAACATTCCCTCTTCTTTCCTCTTTCATTATAAACCCTAACCTTAATTTGTGTTTTTCTCCAAATTGCCTCCATCTTCCAAATTGAGTCCAAATTCCCTCAAACGAATTGCAAACTCTTCCCCGTAAGAGAGAAAGCCTCTATTGGCTAGCTTGGGAGCATTTAGAACAATTTGGCCATTGGAGCTTGGTGGAGATCTAGATCTAGAAACTTTTCATTAGGATTCCAACTCCCAATTGGTAAGAGCCCTCTAAACCCTTTAATTTTCCATTCATTAGTGTAGATGCATTCACTTAGGGTCCCTATTGCAGTAGGAATGATTTGAGTCAAGTTTGGATCCATTTGGAGTGCGTATCACGAGAGTATCGGATACGCACACCAAGTGTTCAATAAAATTACTCTTAGGGCTTTTAATGTTTAAATTTCAGTTTTATATGTTTTCATGGGTTTGATTTGATATGTGTTAACTATACTATGGTTGTCTAGTGATATAGACTAATTTTGATGGGTTAAATAGGATTTGGGGGCTTTCAGTTGATGTTCTACACTGGACAGACCATGACTATTTTGTTCTATCCCCACTTGACCATGAGTTCAGTTGTACTTATATAGTTCAATCCTTGAACAACTATTTTATCAATTCCCTGTAAATATAGATCAATCATTTAGATTCAGTCCTTTCCTTTTTATTAATTCAGACCCATGAATTCATATTTCATTCCTATGGAAATGTATCAGTCAGTTGATACTTTGAAGTTTCAATCCCTATCTCAGTCAAGGCCAGTCCTTGATGTTGTTCAGACAATAGGAATTTTATGTGCATGAGATCTGTTACTGTGAGTTCAGAAATGAACATTGTCTTTTAGTCTAATGTTGTTCTACCTATATGTTCAGTGATTTGGTCATCCCATTACTCATGTGTTATAGACCTTAGAGGCATATAGCCTTGGCCTATGGATAAGGGTTTAGTAATTCATGTCCAGTCCAGTGTTTGATGATTAAGGCCAATATTTCCTACTGATTAATATTATTCTATTTCCTATATACATCTGTCCATCTTATTTATACTCTTCACTACATTCCTAATGATCTGTCATGCTCTCTCCAGATTAGTTCGGGACTCCTACATCCTAGAGTGCACCCATACTCTCATATCCATATTTATGCCTTATCATAATATTTTCTGATATCTTGAGCACTACCTTCATACTTTAGATCACTGCATCATGTCCATTCGACTTTAGAGTCCAGTCAAATGTATTATATTGGTTCAGTTTACACTATCCAACCTCTGTTCTGATGTATTTCTCAATTGATCAGTCATATGATTGTTGAATGCTCACATCTATTTTCCTGCATTCCTCTTTGCTGACCACAGTTAGAAGAATGCTCAGTTATGGATACCTTGTATCCTTCACATGATATTAAGTCTAGTCATGTTTGAATCAATCCTCTGATAAATGAGAGTATCAATCCCCTGCCCCTTTAAAAGATTAGTTCCAATAGTTGGTGCCATGCAATGTGATGCAGTCGAGCATACAGTGCAGCCCAAGTATTGTTCAATGATTATATTGTGCAGACACATGGATACATGGTTCTATCCTCCATATTGATCTCAGGTGAGATGTGTTTTAGTCCACATTCCTAAATATCCATGTTACCACATTTTGCTCAAGGTAGGAACACGTATCTCTATAGGAGTATGTGAGTCCACTGTATACTATAGAGAATGTCCTGTATATTCCAAATTGACTCAGTCCCCTCTTCCAATTTGGTTTTGTCCTGCATGATGACATGTCTGTCATCAGATGATTAATGTATCAGTAAATTTGTAGATGTCAATTAAGAATCACATTCAACTTGGTTAGCCTAAGTTTGTGTCCCTTAGTTGTTTGAGTTCAGTCCCTTAAAGTTATGGTCAAGTGCCTGTATATGTATAGGAAATGTTCAGACCTTGGTTGCATCAGTCCACCTCCCTTATATACTTATATGTCCTACATATAGTGATTATTAATATAGGAGGAGTTTATGTGTATAGTTGGGATAAAGTAGAAGAAGCTTGGGCTTGCGCAGGTTACATTAGGCAGGACTTGGGGGTTCAAGCATACCAAATTCCCTTTATTGCATATAATTAGTATAAACACAAGTATATATATAAATTGTAGTATATTGGATTAGTTCATGGGATCGTAGGAGGGTATAGTGGTGTTGTGTGTGTGTATCATGAGTGTATCAGAGAGTATTATGAAATCATGTGGGCTATATCATGGTATCAGATTAGGACTAGATGTTCAGTCCTTGATTAAACATTATTGCATCAGCAAGTATTAAGAAGGTTTAGCAGTCATGTAAGGGAGTGGTTATAATGGGAGATGTGTGAGGGAATGCTTTAGCCTCTGTTATAGGGGAATTACAAACCTTATATCAGTCATCATATGAGAGATGACTGATATGCCTTCAGTGTTACATTTGTTTGTATTTGGATAGAAGAGGAAAAAGGTTTAGTTTATGTGAGTTTTGAGTGTCCTTAAGATATGAGTGAGTGTGTGTCTTGGGTGAGGTGTGTTGTTGTGAGTGTCTCCATATAGCAGTTAATGTATCTAGGTAAGCATATATATATTATATATAGGTGAGGGTGTGTTGTTGTTGTGAGTGTCTCCACTCCTGGCTTCGGCATTCTGCGCCTTGCATGAATAAAAAGGGTTTCTAGCAATATATATTATATATATAGAATATATATAATAATATATTATATATATATATATATATATATATATATATATATATATATAAAGAAATTAATCCTTCAAACCTCATATCTAACAACCTACATATTTACCTCAAACATCATATCTCACACAATCCTTCAAAGCATATATATATATTTTTCAAAGCATATATATATATATATATATATATATATAT
>JANAVB010002345.1:0-11364 GCA_029216955.1 Iris pallida
GGTATGGGAGGTCATTTGGCTTCCAAAAAATTCTATAAATTTGACATGAAACCTATATTTCAAACACAAACAATTCAATCCATCTCAAAAAAAATCAAAATCACAGGAAGATTTCAAGAAAGTTGTGCTCTAAATTCCGGCGATCTACGACTTTCCGATCAAGCAATTTCGGCAATCTACGACTTCCTCTTTCTAATTGTTTATTTTTTAATTATATTTACGAAATAGTTTTCTTTCCTCCATCTCTCTAGTTTTTTGCAAAAAATTAATTTTTTATTAATTTTTTCGGTATCCTCCATCTTTATAATCCTTTCTCTATTTTTATTTGTCTTTTTAAAATGGCTGGACAAGGTTCAAACCAAGCTAATGATGCTTTTGAAATTTATAATACTTTTTTTGAGAAAAATCTTATTCCTGACGATTTAGTTGGTTCCCCTCCTGAAATTGGTAGCAATGTACCAAATATTGTAAAGAGAAAGCAAAAAACAAAAGTTTAGGAATTTTTTATTCTTCTTAATAAAACTAAACCTGATGGCTCACTTGTTTTAGATCAAAAAGGTGAACCAGTTCCGTACGGGGCCCAATGCAAGAAATGTTCCCGTATATACAAATGGAAGAGGGGAGGTGGCACGGGCACACTCTCAAGACACTACGATACTTGCTACGGCCTAAGCTCAATTCCGACGACCCAAACTCAGATAAGTTTTGGAGGCACTGCGGCTTCTTCGGTTGGTACGTTTTCCTATTCAGCTGCCCGTCATAAAACTGAATTTACTAAATATATATTATTGTTGATGAACTTCCATTCACTTCGGATGAAAGTGAATCTTTATATGATTATGCCACAATTGCTTTAAATCCCTGTTTTAATAGAGTTACTAGAGGCGCTGCTAGAAAACATGCTATTAGGCTCTTTAAAAAAATGAGAGTTGCTTTAAAAGAAACATTTTTGCATGCTAATAAACTAGCTATTACTTCTGATGTTTGGACAAGTAAACAAAATTATGCTTATATTTGTATCACGACACACTACATAGATCCATTGTGGATGTTGCAAAAGCGCATCGTTTGTTTAAAAACTTTGGAATTTTCACACACGGGCGCCACAATTGCAACTTGTATTTCAAAATACTTGCGTAACTTTGATATTCACAATAAAATTTAATCTGTATCTTTTGATAATGCTAGTAATAATACTGCTACTATAAATTCATTGTCTTTACTATTTCAACCTATTTTGGAAGGTTGATTATTGTATATTAGGTGTGCTTGCCATATTGTCACGACCCGCACCCGCTTTTTAGATACGAGACGTGTCCAAGCCAGCCTACGTCGCAGAGTCGGCGGTAGAACGCTGTCACGACCAAGATGCTCAAAATCACAAAATATAACATTTATTGCTCATTCACATTATTAAATCAAATCTACAACTATTACAAGATTTACAACTTCACATTTGCTAGAAAATATAATGTCTCACAAAATAAAAAGACAGCTAAATCAACTATCTAGGTTGACCTCAGCATACCCATGTCTTTCCAATGCTAAGAGTGATCGCGGCTAAACCTAAAAAATATTGGTTTCCAGTCAGGAATGGAACAAGCACATAAATCGATGACAAATCGAAAACACAATAGAATTCACAAGACATGAAAATAACATATGAAAACTAAAAAGTAACTGATGTCATGGCAAGCGGTGAAGAAAACAAGAAAAACAAATAAAAGACAACTATCTATGTGTTTTAAAATATCAGTTTCGACATGTGAACGGCTAGGGGGTAAATCTGGCACCCTGCACATGTCGTGTGCAGCTGCTATTATTCAAGAATAGACATTTTGGGATGGGTAAGGGGTAGTTCACACGTCTACTAAGATATTCTCTCCCCCTCCCGACTAGTACCCATGGACTCGAACAAGTCACGAAACACGAAAACATGATAATCACGAAATATAGTAAGTAGAGATCCATGATACTAGTTTTCGTGTGATGAGCATGTCAACAAGCAGCAAGACATATGTATAAACATGAAATATTGTAGTGCCCCGAAATTTATGATACGTATTTTATACGTATTCGTATTTCTGACCCATATTTCTCTTTTTCCTTGATTAGTTAATTGTGGTTTATTTTCATATTTAGCATTGTGGTTTAATTGTCATTTATCGTTCATAGATTAATTCTGATTAGTGGAGCTTGGTTTTATTTGGATAGGAGGAGGATTGGGTTGGCTCGGTTTGGCCTGGCTTGGTTGGGTTGGCTTGGTTCGGTTTGGGATTGCTCTTGGTTCATCATGAACCAAGGGGGTGAACCCCCTACCTACCACCACCACTCATATTTATTACCTATTCTTCTTCTCTCTCTTCATTAATCTCCTCTTTCTTCTCCATTAAATCCACCACCAACCAAGAACACCCCTTAGGCAAGTGCATCTTGCTTCATGGAGGAACCCAAACTTTATTGTTCCATTCTCTTCTTTGCAATATTTTAACTTACTTTAGTACTTGACATTTTCTCTTTTTATGGCTAGATTCTTGTAGATCTAAGTTTAAATTATTTTCGAAAATCTTAGGTTTTGATCTACTAAACCTTGTTATTTCCGAGTTTTGATTGTTCCATGTTGTTGAGAATTTTATTCTACCCAATTTTGACCTTTGAAAAGTCGGATTTGGACTTATTTTGACCAAGTTATGGACTTTTGAAGCTTTGGGTTCAACCATGGAGTTCTTGTTGTTTTAGAAAAGACAGTGAGCAGTGCTCGAGCTTTTTAGCTTGTGCCACTGAGTTGCGCGCGCTCTTTAGTGCAGCGCAGTCCCCATACGCTGCCTTTTGGAAGCGTATGGATCTCATACGCTACCTTGATGAGGAGTCGTATGGAGTGCATACGCTGCCTTTTATGAGCGTATGGCTTGCATACGCTGACTTGTGTGACAAGGAGTCGTATGGACCCCATACGTTGTCTTTTGTGAGCGTATGGCTTGCATACGCTGACTTGTGTGACAAGGAGTCGTATGGACCCCATACGCTGCCTTTTGTGAGCGTATGGCTTGCATACGCTGACTTGTGTGACGAGGAGTCATATAGAGTGCATACGCTGCCTTTTGTGAGCGTATGACCTGAGCGTATGACCTAAGCGTATGGCCCTTGGCTGACTTGGTCTTATGTCAGCGTGCCAGTTTGGTTTTATTTTCCTTAAGCTTGGCTCTTCTATAGCCCTGTATATTGATATTTTATTAGATATTTTACGTCCATTTTATATCCTTACGCCTTTTGTCCTGAACTTGATAATCACGAATTTACTTAATATGTTTGGAATTGATAATTGAGCATGACGTGATAGTGACCCGTAGTGGTGCACTCCTGACATAATAACCTGACATGACATGATAGTGGCCCGCCGTGGCGCACTCCTGACAAAGTACACTTGGCATGATAACCTGACCTGATATATCTTGAATAGCTGTTGCGACGGCTACCTGACATGACATGATCTGTTTAATTAATCCTGACACCGTGGGCGATTGTGCTTGTACAAATAATCCAGTCCTGTCTTGCATCATGTCTAGGAGGGGACTCCTGAGTACCACGGTCAGGAGTACCTACTGAAATGGACTAAGGTTAATGACTAGTATAATTCATTAGACATGAAGAGATGTTCTCCAGTTACAGGCGATCCCGTTATCCCGGCCGTAAATGTTTGGACTTGTAGCCTGCCGACGAGTATGGCACATTTTCAGCCCACTGTTATGTGGGGCACCTGCCATTGTCACTTAAATGATTGAACTCTATTGTCACTCTAATGCATTGTACTCTCTAAATTGTCACTATAATGATTGCCTGGATAACCTGGATAGCTGCAGGGCCTGTGACTACTTGGAGCATCTCATTGCATCTTGCTAGTAACTAGGATTGTGATAACCCTAGTTAGTTAATGTAGAAAGCCGTAGGCAATGATTGGCCGTGATTGCTTGGATGGATTCTAGTCCAGTATAGTATTGTCTAGAAGTGATTGATTGAAAGATTATACCAGAATGATTGAATGATTGTCACTCCAGATTGTCACTATAATGATTGTCACTCCAGATTGTCACTATAATAATTATCACTCCAGATTGTCACTATAATGATTGTCACTCCAGATTGTTATTATAACGATTGTACTCTATTGTCACTCTAGTGTATTGCACTCTTCATTGTCACTTTTATCATTGTCCTCTCTCTTTTTACCTTAATGATTGGCACCTTGAGCAATAAATGACCAGAGACTAAGTTCTGTTTAGGTGAAGGGTTACAATCTCGGTCCTTGTTTGGTTTAAGGATTGTAACCTAGCTTCCGGAATAGTACCTTCGTTTTCTCTTCATATATTGTTCAGCTATATTTTATTTAGCATGATTCTCCAGTTCTTTTATGTCAATGATGCCTCACTTAATTATTTTCTCTGATTGGGATAAGTGCATTGGTAGTGCACAAACCTCAATCTGTGTTACTTATTATTTTCTTACATGTTGAATGCTAATGATTTGTTGGTTTTAGTTCTTAAGTGAAGCCTCCTTTGTGGCACTTGCTCTTTCTGGGGTCTGATCCAGCTGGTTTTGTATGGCCAGATACCGGAGCAGCACCAAAGGATCTCCCTGCTTTCCAGCCCGATGGTGGTCACCAGGCGTAACCAGGGCATCGAGTGGGTTTCTTTTGTTCTCCCACTGTAATATTGTAAATTATTCTTTTAAGGCGTTTAGCCGACGAGCAAGTGTTAGCTCGATTGTACTTACTTACTGTCTGCCTACGGGCTGTAACATGATTGACAAGCCCCGGGGGTTGATCATGTATGACTGAACTCTTGCTAGTCCTCACATTTTGTAACGACTAGCTTCATGATCATCTGGATATGTAATATTTGGGATGCCTTACAATTGTATATTTGGAGATCTGATATCTTGTAATTATTATTAGTTGGTTGAGATTGAGACAATAGGCTATTTTATGACCTTAAGAGACTGATGGATTGTAGTGAAACCCTCACATATCTAGACAGCCGTGACCGTATAGCGGTGTGGATCCCATTCCGTTATACGTAGCTGGCTATGTCTGCCCCCGCTCTCCAGTATTCTGGTTCTGGGGCGTGACAAATGTATAAACTACTATGAATCGAAAAGCAATCAGAAAGTGCACTTGCCTGATTAGTTGCAGTTGTTGTATGACTGGGTTAATTCGGCATAGAATAGTCGCGAATGTCATATCTACTCAAGATGATCTCGAATGATGGAACGGGCCATGTCATTGGGTCCGGGGCAGTCCGATTATCCTAGGGTTGCTATAAAATACTTAGAATCACAAGAAGTATGAACGTATGACTAGCCGCGATTAAAAACGACCTAATCTAGAAAATTATATTCATTTAGCAAAATATTGATAACTAATTAGAAATGATAATTGAAAACAAAAATATAACTTAGGTAGCTATGTTTAAATCATTTTAGGCAAAAAATCTTATTAAGAAAACGTATGTTCATAAATCTATTAGAAGCATATCGTATTCGAAACTATACTACAATATAATATATTAAAATATGGAAACTCATTTTAGGCTGAACCATTTATTTGTCGAAAATATAATTTAAAATTATTGGTAACTATTTCATGAAATACTTTTTATATAGAAAATTATATTTTAATAGGCAACTATTTTAGGTAATACTTGGAAAACTAGAAAATATATTTAAGGTTAAAAATCTAATTTTGTCAAAATACACTTTTAAACCAACCATACTTTCCTTAAAGCACTATAAGGTGATATAAAAACCTATTCTTCCTATTTTTATAACGTTCTAATGCATAGTGTATTTAATTTATAAAAACCTAAAAACTATTTATATAAGCCCTAAAATGAACAATAATGATAACTAACACTAAATAATATTAATAATAAAAACAATAACGAAACCTTTGTATAGGTACATGTAAAATACTGTAAATAGTGTAATATAGATATATTTTATAATTACGAATTGGTTCTTCTTCTTCCACAGTCATCCTTCCTGACTAACTCCCAATGATTTAGACCCAAACATATTCTTCCTTTCTCCTTTCTTTTCTTTTTCTTTTTTTTAGTCCATGAGCTATGGGCTCGTAGACCCGGCCCATGGATACTCATCTACAAACCTCTCTTTCGAAGAGAGAGAGAGACAGCAAAGATCAGATCTTCAGAGAGTAAAATCAAAAAAGTAGGAAGGAAGTCGGGGGAAATCGAAAGGGGGAAGGGTGTGAGCTGAGAGAGAAGGGAAGGAGGAGAACACTCACAGAGGTTCGCGCAGTGGTGGCGACTGCCAGAGCTGGGCTGCGCCACGTGAGGAAGACGAGCTCGCCGGATCTGATGTCGACGGAGGCACGGTGCGGAGGAGCACGCTCGGCGCTCGGCTCTGGCCATGGGCGACGCTCCGTTAACGTTCGAAAAGGAAGCGGCGGGTCTCGTCGCTTCGGGAGATGGCCTCGGTGCTCGAGCGGCATTTCGGAGGCTCCGGCGGCTACGGGCTGTGGACAGTGCTGGCTCGCCAACGGAAGGCGCTCACGCGCGAAGGTGGTGTGGAGGCTCGACGCTCGAGGAAGCCAAGGCAGCTACTGACAGAGAGATAGGTTCGATCGGCGACTCGTGCACGCGCGGGGCGGACGTAGTGAAGCAGGGATGGGCACGCTGCAGCGCGGTCTCCGGCACGGCACGGGAAGCAAACCGGAGACGGTGCAAGGAGGAAGGGCGGGCGGTAGCCGTGGTGGTTAGGCGTCGACTGGTAGGTCGGGCTTTGATTTTCTTCTGGTTTTGTTGTGGAATTGTGGTGGTGATGATGTACGATGGTGATGTAATGGTAATGGAATGTGATGGAAGTGACACGGACACGCGGGTCCGGACACGGCTGTGATGGTGAACACTGACACTACGACACGTGAGGATGGTGGTGGCAGCGTGACTTGCCGACGGGACGTCGAGTTGATGTGTATAGAACAGGTTGCTGGTGCTTGTATTGGCTGGAGAATGGGATTATGGTGGTGGTGTTTGCGATGAGATTTGACCGAGGTTGGGGGGAGACGGTAGTGATGATGGTTGTGATAGGGTGGCTGGTTCCGGCGGTGCGGGTGTTGCTGTTGGTGTTAGCGGCGGAGTGCGGGGAGTTTGTTTGAAGGAGATAGGGTTTTTGCAGGTTTTGAAGGGGAAAGGTTATATATAAACATGGTGTGGATTGGTGTTAATCCAATCCCTATTCGGATGTAACTGCTCGAGACTCAATATTTGGCTAGCCCAAGAAATGGATATTCCTATCTAGTTTAGTATCAGGTTCTTCGGAGATAAGTTCCCTTTAATTTGAATTAAACTAAATGAATCAATCCAATCAAAATCCTATAAATGATTAGGATTAATTTGGGAGTAATAATATCCCATCTATCAATACTCTAAACAATATTAATTCAAACGAATCAATTTACTTATTAAATTTAAAGTAATATTATTTGCTAGTAATATAGTTTAGATTGTATAAGATCAAATAAAAACTCAATAATTGATTCTCCTAATTTTAAGGGGTTAACGTAATATATATATAATCCAAAAATATTTTATAAATATGGCCAACTAGAATAAAAGTCAAACTCATCAAGTATTTGAGGATCTGAATCAAGTACTTCAGTATATATATCTAAATATATAACCTATTAAATTAAAATATTTGAAAGGGGTCCAACCAACTATTTCTCTAGTAGGCTCTAAAGCTCAAGGTCAATGCAAAGCCCAAATAATGAATAAAAAGTATATTATAAAATAAGAATTGTTACAATATTCCTAACCAACAGACTTAGGCCCAATTTTCTAGGAAAACCAAAAATATAATAAAGCGCAATACCACATAATTGACAAAATATAACTTAAAATTATTATATATATCTTTTAATAAAAGAGTATTATTTAATGCTAAAATACCAATAACACTATTAATAATTGGTAATAAAATTTTGTTAGTAATAAGGCCAATACTAAGGCCCTAACTTTTTTAACCCAAAATATATCCAATACCGTCGGACCAAGTCCAAACGAAAACCCACCAAAAGAAAAAGAGAAATTAATAATTAGGGAAAATTCGGGAAGAGGAGTTATACATATTATTAACTTAGTTGTAAAAGAATGTCTTGAATTTTTTAGTACACATTTAGAGACTCTCAGAAATTGTTTACACAGCTTGAACACGTCTCCAAGTAGGCAACAAACTTTTAAAAACACATGTACACATTTTAGTATTCGTTTTAGAAGATTTGTTAAGGATGTTCCACATAGATGGAATTCGACATATTTAATGTTGAAATCTGCACTTTCGTTTAAGGATGCTATTACATATTTTTGTAACATGGATCATAATTTTGAATATCCAGTAACTGAAGATGATTGGGTAGTTGCTACTACTATATGTGAATTTTTAGAAACTTTTTACAAGGCTACATGCACTCTTTCTGGTGTTTATTATCCTACTTCTTGTTTAGCTTTACGAGAACTTTGTAACATGTCTTACTTGTTTTCTAAATATAGAAATGTTCTAAATTTTGACTATGTTGTTAAGAGAATGGAAGATAAATTTACTAAATATTGGGGTGATGTACCTCTTTTATATTATTTTTCTTCCATTTTTGATCCTACCATCAAATTAGAGGGTGTAGAAGCTTTATTAGATGGTTATGCAGATAACATGGAACTTAATCTTATGGAATTGAAATTGGAAGTAAAGGTAGTTTTAGAAAGATTAGAACTACTTTATGAAGATAAAGTTATGCCGACCCGACCAACTCAAGTTAGTACAAGTAGTAGCTTTGGTATAGTGGACCACGCCAGTCGTATATTAAAAAAGAAGAAACAGAGACAATCTTTTCAACCCACTCAAGAGTTGTCTTTGTATTTAAGTTCTTATGAAGATGAAGATGAATCTTAAAATCACTTCACCATTTTAGAATGGTAGAAAAGACACGACAAAAGATTTTCTGTACTTTCTACAATTGCACGTGATCTACTAATGGTCCCGGTGTCCACGGTAGCATCGGAGTCTTGTTTTAATGCAGGATCAAGGATGTTGAGCCTAAAGAGGAGCCGGTTGAAGCCGGATATCTTGGAAGCTTGTGTTTGCGTTCAAGATTGGATTTTAGCAGAAAAAAAACACAAAACAAGAAAGATGAAGCTTATGACATCAATGAGTTGGACCTCGGATCGCTTGGATTGGGTGAAGCTTCTGGAACCGAGGAGGAGGAGCAAGAAGAATGACTCATGTCAAAGGTATGACCCTCAAACTTTCAAACTTCAAAAAAAAACTTCAAAAAAAAAAAACTTTAAACTTTAAAACTTCAAACTTAACATATAACTTTAAAAGTTAAAACTTTAAACTTTTAACAATACTTTAAAACTTAAAATTTAAAACTTAAAAGTTCTAAAACTTTAAACTTTTAAAAAAAAACTTTAAAACTCCAAACTTAACATATAACTTTAAAAGTAAAACTTTAAAAAAAAACTTTTAAAAACGAAAACTTTAAAACTTAAAATATAAAAACATAATAATAAAAAAATAACAAAAAATCATATACTTAAAACGAATTTTTTTAACTCTGCCTATGACAAGCAAAGCTTGTGTTGCTGGTCCCAAGACCGGATAAAAGAGTAGGAAAAAATAAAACAAAATTAAAGTAAAAAAAAAAGTTAAAAAAATTAAATTAAAATAAAACTTAAAAAGATAAATTAAATTAAAATAAAAAAATTAAATATGAAGTTAACTTAAAAATAAATAAATCAAATTAAGATAAATTACATTAAAATAAATTAATTAAGATAAATTAAATTAAATGAAAAGAAAACTTAAAAAGATAAATTAACTTAAAAAAACTTAAATTAAAAAGAAAACTTGGGGGGGTGGGGACATAACAAATTAAAAAATAAATTAAAATAAATTAAAGGAAAACTTAAAAAGAATAAAATAACAAAATAAACCTAAAATTTAAATGAATATGAAGTTAAAAAAATTGTTAAAATGGAAAAAAGGAAAGAAAAAAAAATCGGTGGCCCGCTGAACCGGCCCGAGCCCGGCCTACCCGCGAACCGGCCCGCTTCTGCTTCCGGTCCGGACTGGACCCGAACCAAGCCTGCCTGGACCCGGTTCAATTTCGCGCGGTCCGGCCCGACCGGACCGGGTCACACCTTGACCCCCGATTGTTAAGACTAGGGCTGCAAATGAGCCAAGCCGTTCGCGAGCTGCTCGAAGCTCGGCTCGATAAAAGCTCGTTTGAGCTCGGTTCGTTTAGTAAACAAGTCAAGCTCAAGCTTCATTTTCGAGCTCGTTTAATAAACGAGCCAAGCTCAAGCTTAGAAGTACTCGGCTCGTTTGAGCTCGCGAGCTGGCTCGTTGATGAGCTTGCGAGCTGGCTCGTTTAGAAGCTCGTTTAGGAGCTTATTTAGTATATGTATATTTGTGTGCATTATATATTTATATGTCCTTAATAATTGATATTAAGGAACTTTTTTAATTAAACTTTTATAAATAAATTGTTAATATTATAGGTACTTGAATTCAAACCTAAGTAAATTGAAATCGAGCTTGTTAAGCTTGAAATCAAGCTTAATGAGCTTGAAATAAAGTTGAGCTCGCTCGAAATCAAGTTTAACGAGCTTGATTTTGACCTTATCAAGCTTGTTTATCAAGCTTACTTATCAAGCCAAGCTCGAGCTCAAACCAAGCCAAGCTCAAGCTTAATATAAACAAGCTCAAGCCAAGCTCAAGCTCTAAAATAAAAAAATTATCAAGCTTGAGCTCGAGCTTGAGCTCGATTAATTCTAGTCAAGCCAAGCTCAAGCTTACAAAAGCTTGGCTCGGCTTGGCTCGTTTGCAGCCCTAGTTAAGACAACCTAAATAGATATTTTTTTGAAGTTGATATAAGAGGATATTACTGTTATGTCCATAGGCGGATCTTTTTGTTGGCTGGGGTGGGGTGGAGTGGGCTCTAGCCCACCCAGCCAAACCATTTTTTTTTAATATATATAGGAAGTTGTCCATATTTTTAATACTGCTAATCTGCTATATAGGTACCATGTCTATACTTTAGTATACTCCAGTTGGCCAGCAAATTTGTTTCTCCCCTCAAGTCAAGAGTCAGATTCTAACTTTCAATAAAATGTAAGCGCTCTAGAACATACTCTTTCAAGCCCAGCATACTCGCAACAAAATAAATTGGTTGGAAACGTTGATGTTGGTTGGAAACCATTTTGAGTCTTGACCATGGAAACATTGATGTTGGTTGGAAACATTATGAGCCCTCACCTTCAATAAATAAAATGGTTGGCAACATTGACTAAA
>JANAVB010002346.1:0-21901 GCA_029216955.1 Iris pallida
TATGAAAAAAATCCAAAAAAATTGCGCTAGAGACTCCTAAAAATGACTTTTTAGGATTCATCTTGAGTCGTGTTCACGCATCAGTTTGAACACCGTTCTCAAGTCTTGAAGGTGATTGCCCTTTGAAAGTCTTTTAACTGCAATGTCGTCAATATAGCATTCCACCATTTTTGCAAATATTCGCAAAAAACTATGCTCATGGAGCGTTGATATGTAGCTCATGCATTCTTCAAACTAAAGGGCGTCACGTATAGCATTATACCCCCAATTTGAAATAATGGTGCTTTCTCATGCTGGAAACATTTTAATCTGATTGTAACCAGAGAAACCATTTATTGAATGACATACGTTCGAAAGCCGTAAGTGTTTCAATCATCAAACATCTATGATTAGAAGCGGAAACCCGTCTTCGGGCAAGCTTGATTAAGGTCCCGATAATCGATGCATACCTACTTTCCCAATTTTTCATGACTGGAACGATGTTAGCAACCAGTCAGGAGTTGTTCTTCTTGAAAAAAGCCACTGTCTATGAGTTTTTTCACCTCAGTTATAATAGCCTCCATCATGTCTGGTTGGAACCATCGTTGTTGTTGCTTCATCGGTTTAGCATTAGGAAGTATATTAAGACGATGTATTGCTATTTGTGTATCAATCCAGGCATGTTTCATAACTCCAAGCAAATACGTTTATATACTTTTGATAAGTTGAAGGAGTGATGTTTATCTTCATCAGAAAACTCTTGCTGACGAACATCAGTTTAGGCAATTCTGAATCACCCACATTAACTTGAACAACTTCATCTTCAGTAGGAGGTTTCTGTTGTTCGAATCTTTTCCCATTGAGTATCAGCTATTGTACCCAAGGTTCAACATCAAAAGGTTCTACAGAAAGGTCATCATCCTCCGTTTGATCACCAAATATCATATAAGCTGAGAAAATGTCTTTAAATATCGCTCCAATAATGTGATCTGAATCCCATAGTGAGGAATCATAAGAATAAGAACACGTATCACTGTCTTGTTTTTCTGAGACTTCTGGTGTAGTTGGAGGAGTCACATATCCCAATCTAGATCTAGTACGGTGATAGTAACCCTGCGGTTTCCCTTTCATAGTTGGAATTTGCAATGCTAAGTGTAGGTTCTACCAAAATTGAGGCATTGCTGACTATTTAAATCATAGTCTATTCTTTGAATAATATTCTTCGCTTGAAGTATATCGGTATATGTATTCTACTAGAATCAGATTCAGGCTCAGACCAAAATTTCTTCATGATCCTCGGCTCAGCCAAATATAATTGGAGTTTCACCAATTGATCTAGTCAGTACTTTAAAATAAGAATCTTCATATGATAGACATGGAGTATTATCTTTAGAAGAAATAGACATAGTAGTGACAGCTTTGTACCCATGATAAGGGAGCACAAAGAGTCAGCAGTTCTTAAACTAGTCATAGGAAGATCAAAGTAATCGAAAGCAGAACCTCTTTTATTAGGTATGTACATGATTACTTCTTCCGGGAACACATCCTCAAGAAGTTTAATACATGAAGGTTTATCTACAACACTTGCTTCGACATTGACGGTAACATGAGTCAGATCGATCACAAAGGGCTCATATGGTTGAACTGGATGCTTGCCTCGGAGAAGAGCAACCATAAATGGTTTCTTTCCTTAGTTCGCAGGTCGATGACTAAAGGTTCTTCTGTCTTGGTGTCGGCTTTACTCTAGCGTAGATCAATAACAAAAAGTGTACTACGCTGACTGTGCTTCTTGCAAAGCTCTAACAGGCTCTTTCCACACAAGACCCTTCAAGTAGATTGCCAAGGGTTCTTTAATAGGTTCCTTCCACACAGGAACTTTCAAGTTATGGCTAGAGGTTCTTCTACCACCTGGCAAGTAGGTATTTCTTCTATTTCACCTCTAAACTCTACTCCTTCATCTATAACCAGATGTGATGGTTCCTCATCAGAAGGTATCTGATCACGAGGCTTGTATAACCTTGCATCAGAGAAATAAACTTTGACCCCCTTGAAAGGATCGACATCAGTAAATTATGTACATACTACCCCATCTTCATTCACATATTTGAAGCACTGATGAAGAGTAGAAGGTACCAACATGTTGTCATATATCCACGGCCGTCCTAGCAAAGTATTGTAGGAGACATTGGCATCAATCACATAACATATGAGTTCAGTCCGGAGTTTTTCCAATCTGACATTTGAGACGGATTTTCCCCAAAGGATGACTTTACATAGCATTAAAGCCTGTGATGGTAGTAAAAGTAGGTGAAAATTGGTGCATTGGGATTCCCAATACCTGGAGTAAACTTTTTGGAATCACAATAACAGATGAGCATGGATCGATTTGAATATGATCCACCTTACAAGCTTCGACATATCCTGTATAATACAAAGGTCTGTCATGGCAATTATCTTTCATAGACATGTCTCCTTGGGTGAAGGTAATATTAGGAATTTTCTTCGATATGTTATGACAATTAGGATTGGTCCCAAGGTCATAGTCAAGTTCTGTCATCTGAGATAAATATGATTCTGCATGCTGTAATACTTTACTCAGTGCTGCCTTTGTATCTTTGGAGAGACAAAGTAGTTGAAAAATGGACAGTCGAGCCAGAGTATTGGCGAGCTGTGCCAATATATCAAAATTGGAAGGCTTGTCAAGTCCGAGGGAATTAAGGACTTGTCGAACCTGACATCCTTTTGTTTTTCTTTTTCTCCTCAAATCTGCATTGACGAACTCGATCATGAGGAAGCCTGGATGGCAGGTGGACTAGGAACAGGAGCTACAGTAAAAGATTATCTTTTTTGTCCTGATTAGAGGCACGTAGGTATGTTTTTCCAGATCTAGTTTCTCCAACCAAAGCTTCATTAATTATGTTGCATGATTTATTCTTCTTTTTCTTGCTCTGAACCATGGAGATGGATAAATCTGCATTTGGATCCATATCTTCAAGAAGATCATGATGGATCGACATGATTTTACAACGTTGAGTAGTAAGTGGTACGAGTCCGATTGTCTGATCTCGAACTGGAGGAAGATTGATGACTTGTAATGTCGCCTTCGGTATTGGAGCGACACCGTTCTGAACTTAAATTGCAGAAAGATCCCCAAATTGGAGAGAAACTAGATTTGCGAAAACTTGTTTCTCATTTGTGTGCAGCGTGATGGCATATGAATCTAACAACTACTATATATGGTTTTTCAATATGTAACAATCATTTGTCAGATGATGTACATACTAAAGATAAAAGTAATACTTCATATCGTTGGTTCGCCATACTTCATCAGGCCTCCGAGGGAGAGGAAATTGCAGTTTGTTTCCTTTCATCAATACCTAGAAGATGTCCACTGTGAGGGCTCATTGAAGGTATAGTACGACTTAGGCTTTGGAGCAACTAGAGCTTTTTTTTAGGCTAGAAAGCAGCAGCAGAAACATCAACTGTAAAAGACTCCTTCACTTTGTTGGTTTTCCCAGAAGTGTTGTTGTTCTGGGGACGCTTCCCTTTGTCTTTTTGTGACTTCAACCCAATCAAATGTAGAACCTGAACTTGATTCTTCAGCTATCTTAACAGCAACAATGAAAGCTGGCTAATCATTATAATCTCTAGGGCCGATAAAGAACCTGACTATGGGTAAGAAGTTACCCCTACAGGTATACGTTATAACTGCTTGAGGAGTCTCAAGATGCAGCTTCATTGACAATCTTCTAAACCGTTCAATGAACTCACGGGCCGGTTCTTTGTTATCTAGTTTGTTGCAATAAGTTTAGACATGGAGACATCATATGTTCCTTCATAGAATCTAGTAAGAAATAATTCTTCAAGTCTTTGAAAGTTTTAATGCAACCGTCAGATAGATTGCAGAACCATTTAAAAGCTACGCTTTTCAGAGTACCAATGAATAATTTAGACCACAATGCATCATTTCTTGGTATATGAATGGTCTGGGAGTAAAAGTATGTCAAATGCTGCTTCGGGGAACCTATTCCGTCATAAGGAATCAGAGATTGATGTTTGTACTTTTAGAGGACAAACCACATCATCCCATTCTGAAGGATAAGGACGTGACATTCCCATTTGATGCAGTTCCTCTTTTAAAGTAATATTATCCAATCGAGCATTGATACCCTCGATAGTATCAATCGATTGGCTTGCAGAGGTTAACTATATGACAGCCGATTGTACATGTCGTAATATTTGCATAGAGACATTCCCCACTACCGGTGATGGATTGGGGTTGAAAAACACCCCCATTGTATCTTGATCGACAGGAGTTTAAATCGATGGAGGAGATTGATATAGAAATTGTTTGCAAAAAACAAAAGTGTTCTTTTTATTTCACAAACTTTGTAAGAAGATTACAATTGAATTCTGGAAAAGTACGACTATAGGAATCTGATCTGAAGACGATCGCTTTATCCCTTGGACGATGTGAACTGTGAAGACGATAGCCTCTGAAGAATGCAGCAGCACTTGGGCAAGAACTCCTTATTTTTCTGATGATCTTGAATGATCTTCTGATGATAATGAAGGACTTGAAAATCTATTTATAGAGTTCTGGAAAATAAATAATTAGTAGTTATTTCTGGATTGCGAAGACTGGATTGTGCAGGCATTGGACTGCACAAGCAGCAAACTGCGCTGGCAGTTACTCGATCGTGGCTCAACTGTATTAGACGTGTGGCATTGTTTGATTGAAATGCGTATGGTCGTGTATAGACGGTTGCCACGTGGTGAGCAATTGATGGCATATAGGCCATGTGTAAATTGTCAGTTATCTTGATGGATTGCGCTGCTTGAATTGTGCTAGCTTTAGACTACGCTGGGATCGTACTGCGCTGAAGAGGATTGCGCTGGCTGTACAGTTGTCCTCAAATGCAGCGCGGCTCGAGAAACGAACAGACTCCTCGCTTTCCGGGCTGTCAGTTGTCAGAAGATCTGACTTTATGTCAGGTAATGATGACGTTGCCACATCAGCATTGCGCGCTCTGATGTTAGGACGGTTCGGCCTGACGCAGTTGATTGGTTGTGCAATCTGCTTCCTTTGCAGTTTATTTGAAGTATGCGCAATTTGATTTTTATTACTTTTTTGATGGGTGCAACTTGATTTTTAGGACCTACAAGACCCCTTCAAAGTTTTCAAAATTTGAAAATATTCAAAGTTTCAAAATACTTTGAATTTCGAATTTAAAATCAAGTTGCGCAAGTGGCGCTCTGATTGGGCGTTTGGAGGAATCAGCTCCGACTTATGTGGCAAAATCTGTGGTGACTGTTGTACTTCTGAAAACTATAAATATTTTCCATTCTCATTCTGTTAACCTTTACTTGTCTTTGATCTTCTAAAGAGATAAAAACTTCCCTCTTACTCCGACTTCCTTCTTCTTCTTCCCGCCGTCGATTGCAATGGCACCCAAGTGAACTGCAACATAGAAAGGCAAGGCTCCGGCTGAGTCTTCGACTCGGGTTGCGTCCCGAATCTCTCGTTATGAAGTTGGCCACCCAGCACTGCAAGATAGATGACAAACTCGATCGAAACCCTTTTTAGGGTTCTTGACATTTTCGAACATTCATAGCTCTCTTTTTAGAGATTGATGGTATTGTGCCACCCTGTTTAGGGTTTTGGTTGCACACACAATAGTTTTCATTTTTATGAAAACTATATTCTTGCACAATCGGTTGGAAAGTGCTGGCAGATGTTCAGCGCAATCCATTGATTTGCGCAAGTCAATTGGGCCAGCGTAAACTGATGCTTTGCGCAAGCAGGTTAGCGCAACCTATGCCTTGCTCAAGTGGGTTAGCGCAACCGGATGTCTTGCGCAAGTGGATGTGTTAGCGCAATTGGATACTTTGTGCATGTGGGTTGCACTGGCACAATCTGATACTTTGTATATAGCGCAATTTGATGAACTCTTTTTAAAGAGACTTTGTAATTTTACAAGTACTGATCTTTATCTCTTTATTTGATGCAGTTAACCTCAGGGAAGACCCAAAATATGAGGTCTTTGTAGGATCTTTAGCAGAACCTGAGTTCAAGGAGGATCTTTCCCATGTGACATATCCTCAAGATGCCTTGCCGTCATCTCGGCAAGCCATCCTGATGGCCCAAGATAATGAAACTTTGCTGTGTTTAATGAATGGGCAGCCACTCCAAACTGCAGATATGGTTACTCATAAGAAGCCGTTGTTTTTGTTTGGTGAGACTTTCGACAAAAACTCCCAGCCTAGACCCCGCATCGAGCAAAGACTTTTTCAAAGAGGCGAGAAGATGATACTTTTACCGGAGATTTCCAGATGCCTCCCCCTGTCTCGCTATGCTTTTGCGAGCTATCAAGGAGGATGGAATGGGATATAACTCCACTCCAGCAAGCTCGAACGGGGAATATTTGTGTGAAGAAGGGGCCGAACAGCAAAGACATGTTCTACAGTTCCTCAGAGCGTCACAGCTCCCTACTCAGAGGATTGAAACCTGGGTGCATTCCACCAGAAAACTCTTCCCTGCTGCTACCGGTCAGAACACCGATATTCGCAAATGAGTTTGCGAAGGTTGAGGAAAGATATCCAAACCAAGATATTCGATTGACTGGTTTCGTGAATCCCGATAACAAGAGGTGGAGCTGCATAGCCAATTGGATATTGGCTCAATTTGAAGACAAGCTCAAGGAGATCGAGCTGTACCAAGCGGTGAATGCCACCGTTTATGGTTTCCCGCCTAATCCGCATCTCTTTCTTGTATTAGCAGAGAGATACAATTACAGAACAGGGACTTTTATGACACCCTATGGAGAGATCGGACTGGCTTTACACGAGATGAAGTACATCTCGAGCTTGCCAATGGGGGATATCCCCTACGAAGAATTTGTCCCGACCAATGATGAATTGGACAAATTACGTCAAGAGAATGCGGACATGGTGGCCATCTTCGAAGAGCTGCTATGCCACTAAAAGATCTGTTCCTTGTACTACAAGAGTGGTACATCCGGCACTTGCTACTCAACAAAATGGTTGTCGTATCTCTTTCTCAACCATATCATTGAAAAAAAGACAAAGGAGCATGATAACTGCCAACCCTCCTTCTTCAGACCACTTAGCCGCAGCGAAGTGATAGGGTTGATCGAGGAGAACAAGGATATGGATATTAAGATCGAAGATGATCTTCAATATCCCCCTCTTAAGAAAAATGATATTATTGAGAGTTATATGAGGATGGGCTATAGGCCCATATCGAAGGAGGCCCAGTTGGCGGGTTTCCTCACTTATTGGCTCCGAAGATATGTCGTTCCTGGAGCCGGCACCGTCGATCGCTTTCATCGCGGTGTGCTGTTTGCTGCCATCCGCTTAGTCTTTGGCTACCGGATGGATCTATTATCGGCGATGACTTGCAGAGTAAAAGCTGGCCTCCGTCTTTTTGTCGATCAAATGCTTTGAGGAAAGGGTGAAAAAGAAAGCTTTCCCCGGCTAGAGCTACCATACACTTATTTATTCGGATGGCTGCTTCTGCACTATCCTTCACTGATGAACCCCGATATGGGAGCGGTCAGCGGCAGCTTCTTGAGGAGATTCTCCAAAAGCAAGTGGATATACACCACTTTAAGAGATTGCAGACGCGCTCTGAATCTTGGAAAGCGATGGAACTTCTATTGTGTTACCCCTCCGACTGGATACGAGCATATGTCTACCACCCTAGTCGATTCTGGAGGGGCACAGCCTCTGGGCTACACAATTTTCAACTGGTTGAAGACAATTCGGCCATCTCACTCAGTGTACCGATTTGAAGATGAGTGCTATCTGGAGCCTTATCTTCCGTGCCAATTTACACGCAAATTCGGCTATGATCAATTCTACGTAGGCAACGCCATAACGTGCCTACATGGAAAAGGTTATTTGATCGATGGAGCTCTGGCTTTGGCCTACTATAATGCTCGAGACACGAGGACGATGTTCTCGATGCCGCTAAAGAGCGATCACGGCCCTCGTATGCTATATACATATTCGCTCTTCTACACATCGGCGAACACTTTTACGGAGAACTTCAGCCTTGCAGACAGTTTTGCGACTGCGGCCCGATTAAAGAAGGAAGCATCTGTTGTGGTGGCTCCTAGAAATGATGAAGAAGATGAGCCAGTTGATGCACCGCTGGAAGCTTCAAGGGAAGCCAACTTCCCTGAAGAAGTCAACGACCCACTGCGCGTCTCTTTGAAGGTTGTTAAATCTCCAATCAAGGAGAAGAAGAAAAGGAAAGTGGAGGAACCTTCTTCTCCAGTTGCTAAGAGAAAGAATATCTTAGAATCTTCAGAAAGAGTTACAACTCGGTCGCAATCTCGGCAGCATGCTGAGTCGACTCAAAGAGAAGAGGCGACAACTTCGACATCTCTTCAAAAGCAAGTAGATGTTGTAGATGTAGAGAGTCCGGAGAGACCATTACGCAGAAAGAAGATAGTTTTCAGGAGGAAAGTGGCCACTCCTCCAAGACCTATCTTATCATCGGTCGTGACTAGTGTTGTTGTCGGAGTCATGATGTCATCCCCTACATCTGCCCTTGAACCCAGGCAGGAAGCCTTCAGTCCAGAGAGAAGGGACAAGGTTTTAGAAACCAGGGAGGATATTATGGAGACAATAGATGAAGCCGCAAAGCCAAATAAGCAAGAAACAGAGACCGCCCACCTTCCGGCTTCTCCTCGATCATTACGTGCCGAAGAAGATAAGTTAATGATTGAGGCACTGGATCCAGTTGCAGCAACTCAGAGTAAGAAGTACGTGAAGAGAGTATAAGTGATGAAGATACATCAGCAGAGGCTGTTGATGACACTCTGAATCCAGAAGAGGATGTTGATGTACATGCATCCCCAGAGAAGAATGCGTTTCAAGAAGTAGCACCAGAGGGAGCTACTATCACCCATCAAGGAGGTTTTGGTATTTACTGATATTAATACCCTTCTTTTATAGATTAAATGGCTGACATCTTAATTTTTATCCATATAGAAATTTAACTTTCTCCGATTCCTCCGACATGCACTGATATAGTGCCTATAAAGGAGATAGCCAGCAGTAGCCATCACTTGTCAGGCAGCTCTGAAGCGGGTAGTAGCCAGGCAGTAATGTCTGAAGCTACTTCTGCGAGGCTACAACCCATATCAGCAGATGACAAACTTGTCACTGGTCCAAGCAATGGAAAAGATTACCCTTACTCTTGATCCTTTTCGATAATTTGCTAATGAAAGCAAGCTGATAGGGTTTTTCTGATTTCGTAGAGGAACATCTTTGAGGAGCAACCAGCTCTAGCATGGCTCCTTTGTCGAAAGAGACTACAGTTCATGCTACTGAGCTTCTGCCTGTGCAAGCACCTACTGCTTCGACGTCCATGGGAGTAGCTGCTACACCCGGTGCCATAGCTACTAATAGATTTATTATTGGCTCCTTCACCAACATTTTCTTCAATTCACTAGGACCCTTAGTAGAAAGCGTAATGGAGAAGGAAGATGTTGGGTTCATCACTGTTAGGAGTCTGACCTCTTATCTGATCGCTGCCATCCGAAGTCAAGCTAATGAAGCACAAGCTGCTTACCTTGAACACATATTGGATGAGCTAGAAGAATCAGTTAAGATCTATAAAGATCTCAATCGGGGAGAGGTGGCATCCTTGATACATGCTGAGTTTAAGAGGATGTCTCGAGAGGCTGCAGCTATAAAAGCCGATTTCCAGGTTTTCTTGGATACTTTTGGTGCCAAGTTTTCAGAGTACAACTCCCAGATGGAAATAATAGCATCTGCTGCTGGGAAGAAGGAAAAGAAAGTTGCTTAGCTGAAAGCAGAGTTCGATCGACTTCAAGAAGAGTTGAGAATTGTTCAACTTATTCTGGAAGAAGAGACAACTCAACATCAAGCTGTAGTCCAGCAAGTGGACGTTCTGACCCACGAAAGAAATGAGTATGTTAGGACTCATCAAGCTGAAATCTTCCGCCGACTGGTAACCTTACCGACTTTTGATGAAAATTCGGGAATGGAGGAAGCTAGAAGGCGGGTGATGGATTCTCGGGAGGAGCGACTTCAAGCTTTAAAGCAGCAGATGACTAGTTTGATGACTCCACCAGCTGAATAGGAAGACTTTTTTGTATCTTCTATTTTGTAACATGTAATTTTGTAATGCCTTTAAATTTTGATTAATAAAAAGATATTTTTTTTGTGGCTCTATTATTTATTGCATATCTCAGTCGGATATAAATAATAGCGATAGAAAATATATTTAGAGGTCCGGGACATGATATATTTCGAGATTTAGAAAATAATTATATTCATTATATCTGCTCAGAGGTAATATGGACATGACAGAATATAATTTGTTGAATATCGTTATTTCAGTAAACAACTGAATCAAAGATGACAAGTTACTGATATAATTGAACGGATAAATCATTAAAATGATGAACGAAATGAATTGTTGGAATGAACGGATGAACCGTCAGAGGAATTGGATGAACGGGTGATCCGTCAGATGAATGGATGAACGGGTGAACCATCAGATGAATGGATGAACGGGTGAACCGTCTGATGAATGTAATGAACGGGCGAACCGTCGGATGAATGAGATAAACGGGTGAACCGTCAGATGAATGTAATGAACGGGCGAACCATCGGATGAATATATTGCTTCGTTGTTTCACTAATCTCTGTCTATAAATAGAACAGAAAATTAGATGAAATGATCACTTTCACTTTTCAACATAAAGATGTCGTATGAAAATGCATCCAAGAAGACTGAGATCATCCCGAAGATTAAAGCGGACACTGAAGAACGTCTTGCCGAATCGACTCAGCCAAAACAGACAAAGACAGGTGAAAGTTCGTCTGCACCGCAGCCACCTCGGGATATCCATGACTTCCTACTTGAACCAGGGAGGACTGAAGAAGAAGAGGCCATGAGGATGGCTGCTTGCAAGTTCCTGGTGGGTTCGAGCAAGGATGTTCTCGGCTCTTTTACCGATTATGATTTTGAGAGGGACGGCAGTGGTCCTCATCCTGTCTATAAAAAGGATGATTGTAATTCTCATCCTTGATATTATATAATCTCATTCATGATGAAATAAAATCAAAATTTATTTATGCACTGTCTTGTTGTATTTACATGAAATCCCTGTTATATTCATACATAGTATTCCTTAAGGAATTTGCCATTGATAGGCATCATAGCAACTCAACCGTCCAGCTCTGAGAGTTGATAGGCTCCATTTGAAAAGACTTTGCTCACAATGTAAGGAACTTCCCACTTCGCATCGAACTTGCCTTTCCTCATGTGAGTCATAGTCATGGGACGTCTGACTATTAGAATGAGCTCTCCTTTCTAAAAGGCTCTGACTTTAACTTTGTGGTTAAAAGTCTTCGAGATGCGGGCTTGGTATAACTCAATATGCTGTTGAGCCAATAGTCGCTTTTCGTCAAGTGCCTCCAATTCTTGAAGTCGAAGAATATCGTTGTACACCGTTGTCAGCTCATTAGCGATGGCAATCCTTAAGGATGGAATTTGAAGTACCAGGGGTAGAAATGCTTCACAGCCATACACTAAAGAGAAAGGTGTACAGCCTGTGGGGTTGCGGACTGTAGTACGATAGGCCCAATGACATTCTCCAAGCTTTTCACTCCATTTTTGTTTGTTAGTAGATACAATCTTCTTAAGGAGCTTGATGATAGTTTTGTTGAAGGCTTCAGCCAAGCCATTAGCAGCAGGATTGTAGGCTGTCGAAGCGACATTGTCAATCCGGTGATCATCGCAGAATCTTGTAAACTTCTGGCTGATAAATTGAGGTCTATTGTCATGAATGATTCCTCGAGGTATACCAAATCTATAGTTGACATGATGTATAACGAAGTTGATAACACTGCTAGTTTTGACTTCTGTCAAGGGTATAGCTTCGGCCCACTTGGAGAAGTAGTCGGTTATTGCTAGTATGAACCGATGTCCTCTAGAAGAAGGAGGATTGATGGAACCTATAATATCCATGCCCCAAGCTTCGGAAGGCAAGGAAGCAGCAGTAGAATGATTGAATTCTGATGGTTGATTAATGAAATCTACATGGATTTGACAGGCTCGACATTTTCTTGCATATTCGATGGCATCAGATACCATAGAGGGCCAGTAGTAACCCATGCGTCGAATATGATCTTGTAGCTTGGGACCGGGTTGATGTGCTCCATAAACACCATCATGAGCTTCACGCAATAAATGCTTCGCTTGGTCACCAGCAAGATAACGTAAAAGAAGACCATCATAAGTCCGTCGATAGAGAGTTTTGGTGGTGTGATTATAGTAGAATCAGAGAGATCGTCGACGAATACTCATAGCCTCCATGGGATCTTCAGGAAGTATGTCATGGACCACGAAGTCGATGAAGGGAGTTCTCCAATCTATACTGATAACATTGGCTTCAGTAAAATTACTGAATTCAATATGACGATTGTTTTCGATGCAGAATAATTCCCGATTAGAGACAACCACCACTTGCTGTCTTTTAACAGGGATGGCTAAGACTGCTGTAAGATTGGCCAAAGCATTTGCTTCAGTGTTGCAAGCTCGACGAACATATTCGATGATGAAGGCTTTGAATGATAAAGCCATGTGAGCCGCAGCTTCATGATAAGACACTAGATCTTGATGACGAACTTCATAGGTCCATCTAACCTAGTTAACAACCAGCTTGGAGTCGCCATAAAATTTAAGATATTCGACGTCTAGTTGTTTAGCTAATTGAAGGCCAATGAAAAAAGCATTATATTCTGCCACGTTGTTGGAGCAGGGTTCATCTAGGGAATAGGCTCTTTGGATAGTTGATCCGTCTGGAGAAACAAGAACAACTCCAACTCCTGCGATAATAGCACCATTCGGCCCGATCCTGGATGTACCGTCAAAGAATAGACGCCAGGTAGGAAATTCTTCGGAGATCATATTTGATTCCAATGTCTCGTCTGGAATTTTATCATAGAGTTTGGACGTCTCCGGAATAGGATGAGCCGTTAAGAAGTCCGCCAATGCTTGACCTTTAACAGATATTTGTGGAACATAAACCATGTCATATGGGGCTAGCATAATGGCCCATGTAGGCAATCGAGAGTTGAGTGTACTCAGCTTCTTCATCAGTACCCGAAGAGGATTAACTCGGAAGATGACATAAATAGTTTGGCCAATGATGTAATGCCGAGTCTTTTGAACAGCGAACATAAGAGCTAAGCATTCTTTTTCGACCGGACTATAACGGTGTTCGGCACCAATCATAGTACGACTGAGATAATAGATGGCTTGTTCATGACCTTCTTTGTTCTTTTGGGCAAGTAAAGCACCCAATGAATGATCCATAGCACGGACATACATTAAGAATGGTATGTCGGAGATTGGTGGCACCAAGACTGGTGGGTTCATGAGATACTGTTTTATGTCATCAAATGCTCGTTGTCATTCTTCAGTCCAAATGAAAGATACACCCTTCTTCATTAACTGGGTAAATGGTCTGCAGCGTCCAGACAGATTTGAAATAAATCTCCTAATGTACGCAAGTCGACATTGGAATCCTCGTAGCTCTTTTAGATTGCGTGGAAGACGCATCTCTTGAATAGCTTTGATCTTCTCGAGATCCACGTGTATACCTATAGTGGTAATGACGAAGCCGAGAAATTTACCTGTAGAGACACCCAAGAATGACTTGGTGGGATTCATTTTCAGTTGATGTTGGCGCATTAGATTGAAGATAGTTCTCAAATCTTGGATGTCATCTTCCTTTAGACGACTCTTGACAGCAATATCGTCTACATAGCATTCGATAGTCTTGCGTAGATGATCTCGAAAGATGGTACTCATAGCTCGTTGGTAAGTTGCACCAGCGTTCTTGAGACCAAATGGCATCACGGTATAGTAGTAGACTCCACGAGGAGTGCGGAAAGAAGTGTGTTTTTCATCTTCAGGATTCATCCGAATCTAATTATATCCAGAGAATCCATCCATGAAGGATATTCACCCGAACCCACAAGTATTGTCGATCATGACGTCTGTGATAGGGAGAGGAAACTCATATTTTGGACAGGCTTCATTAAGATCCTGAAAGTCGATGCAAACTCGAACTTTGCCAGTTTTCTTCAAGATTGGGACAACGTTGGCTACCCAATCTGGATGTTGTTCTTCTCGAATAAAGCCACAAACTATAAGCTTTTAAACTTCATCATCAATAGCGTCCATCATTTTTGGCTTGAATTGCCTTTAATGTTGTTTGACTGGCTTTGTATTCGGCAAAATATTCAGTTTATGAGTGGCAATTTTGGGATCTAAATCTAGCATGTCTTCATAACTCCAAGCGAAGACATCAATGTATTCTCGAATAGGAAGATTAATTCTTGCTTAACCGCCTCTGGCAGGTTCTTGCTGATGAATATCGGACGAGGTGACCCACTTTCTCCTACGTCAATTTGGAGCAATTGATCTTCGGTAGGAGGTTCTCGTTGTTCGAATCGGAGTTCCCATTGGGTATCCATTCGTTCAGCCCAAGGATCTGTTTCAGGACTTTCTTCGATATCTTCGTCATAACCTTCTGGAAGTTCGACGGAGACCATGTTAGAAGATACGATCAGCCGATGAACCTGACCAATGCTGGTGTCAGAGTCCCATGAGTTGGAATTAGAAGAGTTAGAGCACTTCTCAGTGTCAGACTCGGAGATTACTGGAGATAAGATCGGAGGTGAAGCATATCCGAGACCTCTTTTTATCTTGCTGTAATACATCTCTGATTTTTCTTCCGGAACAACCGTACGGATAGGAGTTCTTCTACCCTTACCGTAGTTGAGACAATTCTTGAAGTCATAACCCATCTTTCGGATGATGTCTTTTGATTGTTGACTTTAACGACGGAGTTGGAGACGTCCTATATCGTTATTTTTGCTATCATCTGTATAGCTGAATTTTGTTCTGGCCCTTTACTAAAATGTATTGGACTCTCGCCTCTTTTTCAAGAAGGGACAACAAAGTATGAATTATCTGGGTGTTCGAGTAAGACCTCTATTTGAAGAGACTGTACAACTCCTATTGTAAATGACTGAAAGCTATCTAACATATCTAAATAGCATTTAGTATGATAAATGACATCAGTATACTGGAAAAGAGATGCTTTTTTATTAATTTGTACATCTGTATTTACAACAGGACCTTTAGCCTTAGCAGACTTGGTCAGGTTGATTACAAGAGGAGGAGAAGAAGAACATAGAGGAGGATTGGACCTGTTACGACGGAGGTCAATAACAAGCGGCTCAGAAGAGGTAAGCTCCCGTTTATCCTTGTTATGAGGTAAATCAATAACAAGTGGCTCAGAAGAAGTGAGCTGCCTTTTATCCTTGTTACGACATAGGTCGATAACAAATAGCTCAGAAGAGGTGAGCTCCCTTTGATCTTGACCGCCATCAGTTGGTTGCTTCTAGACTGGCAAGTGAATAGCCAGTGGTTTGGAGGATTAAGGACGAAAAATACGCCCTTTGACAGGTATGATGAGGGTGTCATTGGGCACTGCTTCTTGTTCTTCTTCAGTGTCCAGAACCAGTACTACCTTCATTAATTCATTCTTATACATGCGAGCATCGTTACAATATGCTTTGACACCTTTGAAAGGATAGAGATCCACAACCTCTTTTTGAACTTCTCTATTGTCATCAACATACTTGAAACATTGATGGAGAGTCGAAGGAACAATGTTGTGTTCATGAAGGAACGGTCTCCCCAAAAGAGCATTGTAAGAGTAACCATGGTTGTCTATAATTTAGAAGGTCACCTTTGTGCGGAGATTGCCTATTTGGAGTTTTAGGCGAATATTGCCCAAAGGTTCACTTCTTCCTTTGTTGAACCCCAGGATGGTGGTGATTGTGCTGGAAAGACTATGTACTGGGATCTTCAGTGCATCTAACATTGTCTTTGGCATGATGCTGAGGGCAGACCCAGTATCTATCATAATCCGATCGACTTTCATCGAGTCGACATATCCTGTATAGTATAGAGGACGGCCATGCCTATTATCTTCTATCAACATATCATCCTGTGTGAAGGTAATGTTTGGAATTAACTCCAATACACTGTGACAATGGAGGCAGGAGACAGGCTCTGCTTTCGGCTTCTTCAGAAGGGCTAGACAGGTTTTCGCTTGCATGAAAGGTTCACTCAGAGTTTCTCAGGTCTCTTTGGAGAGGCGCAAGAGCTCAAAGATTGACAGCCTGGCCGGTGTATTGGCTAGTTGGGCAAAAATATCAAAGTTGTATGGCTTCTCAAGTCCAGAAAGAGATGACTTCTTTAAAGGTTTGTCGAAGCGGACTTGTTGTTTTCCTTTGTCGGCTGCTGTCGGTTTTGGAGGAATGGGTTCTACCAGTAGAAACAGGTTACACTGGAGCAGACTCGAAAGAAGAAGCAGGATTTTCTTGAGTCTCGAGAACTTCCCATAGGTAGGCTTTCCCTGACTTGGTGCCCAGTAGGATTTCTTCGCCAACTATAGGGTCAAAAGACAGTATATTGCAGATCTTTGTTTTGCCCTTGGAGCAGACTTTTTGCTTAGAAGGAGCCTTGAAGTCTGCAACAAGGTCTGAGTGGATCCACAAAATCTCGCCATTATCAAGAGATAAGGGGACAAGACCTTCACTCCATGGAGGAGGAAGATTCTCGATCTCAAGAGTGGAAAGAAGTTACTGAACTGTACTGAGACAATATTTGCAGTAACAGTCTTCTCATCTTGTTGAAGAGTGACAACACCAGCATTGACTAACTCCTGAATTTTGCCTTTGAGCACGTAACATGTTCGAGTGGGATGACCAATAAACCTATGATAAATACAGTATTTGGGATGATCAGTCTTACCGACCTCGTTGGGCTTCTTCGGGTCTGGGAGTTGGAGTTTATTACTTTTGATTAAGCAATCGAAGATGCTCACGGTATCGTTCTCGTCAAAAGAGTACTCTACTTTCGGACGAGATTCCCTTGGTGGAGGAGCAGAAGGAGTAGAAGCAGACGTAGGTGGAGCCACGTTGACAGCAAAGGATTTTTTATTCTTTAGATTGATGTTCAGAGTCTCTTTACCCTTGCGGTTATTCTGGCGATTACCGCTACTACCTGTCGGGTGTTCATCCCGGTCGGGGTTAGACATGTTTACCCCCAACTGCTTGAATTTTTCAGTGCTAACTTCAGCTGCTTTAGCATTGACAATGAAAGATGGCCAGTCTTAAAATTGAGTTAACCCGTCCACATGCTGATGATAGGCAAAAGATTTGCCTTGCAGGTACCTATAGTGACAGCAGCCGGAGTTCTAGGAGGTATCTTTAAGGCTTCTCGATGAAATCTTTCAATGAAACTCTCAGCGATTTCATTATGTCTTTGTTTGATCTTGTTGAGGGTCGACATGGTCATATCATTGATTTTCTCGTAGAATCGCTCCAAGAAGATTTGTTTCAAACCAGAAAAAGAGGTGATACAGCCATCGGGCAAGCTCCTGTACCAATCGTATGCTATACCGGCTAAATAGCCGACGAACACCCTGGTAAAAAGAGCATCTTTTGGCTGAAGTTGAACAGTCATTACCTCAAAGTGGTTAATAAACTGACTTGGAGAAGTGTTGCCATCAAACAACAAAATTGTAGGGATTTTGTATTTTGGAGGAAATGGGACTTCCTTCCATTCAACTGGATAGGGTTATTTGATCCCCAATCTTTGTAAGTTGTCTTTCTCTTTGAAGGCCTCAAATTGAGTGCGCAAGAGTTTGACAGCTTTATTAGCATCCTCCAATGATGCAGAAGGAGCAGGCTGAGTGTTACGAGGAGGAACAACATGGTAAGAGCTACCCCCAGCTCCTGACTGACTGGTGATGGGTTAAATTTATATAGGGGGTATTTGAGGAGATACTACCCCCAGACCTGCATTAACAGGCACCAACGACGCTATAATCTCTAGATTTACAGCAGGTACAGTCGATGGTACTCTATGTTGAGCCACAATAATAGAATGTATACTTACGACCATTTTAGCCATGGTCTTCAGCTTATCCCCCAGTGCAGCTATTCGTTGTTTTTGATTTGCTGAACTGGAAGCATCTGGGTCTTCAATGACAACGTATGCTGTCACTTCTCTAGGTACAGTAGAAGATACTATATGTTCAGAACTTTCGCTATATACATCATAATCAGAGAAGGAATCATCTCCTGAATAAGAAGTAGGAAGATGACCAGAAGGATCTAGAAGATTCCTTTGACCGATTGTGTCTCGGCTTCGGGATCTGGTGTGTTGAAAGACTCCTTCAGAAGATTCTTGGAGTAAATTTAAGTACCGCTGGCTGGGTCTGCGAGGTTTACCGTGTTTGGAGCACTTTCTACCCCAGTGTCTCGAGAAGTCATGTTGACAGAAGCATACAACACTTCATCTTCATCTTCTGACATTGGTTCAGAAGTTGCAAAATTCAAACGATCGAAGACAGATCATTTTGTTGTCTGACAACAGCACTTGATGACAACCTTGTGATTATAATGGTGTCCAAGTGGCTGAACTGGAGGTATTGAGATATTATCCTGCTTTTGCTTGAGGTGCTCTCGGAGATCAGGAACAATGACGGGATGAGAAGAAGTCTGAGGAATATATTCTTTGACCACATTCGGAACATGGTTTTGGTTCTTCAGATGTTTTGTCCCGTGAGTATACAGAGAAGTACTCATCTCATTAGCATAGGTGTCAGGATTTTTTATCCTGGAAGTTTGTCTCTGATGCAGGTTGATCTTCGGCATTGGCTGCTTGCGTTTCGCCGAAGCTGGTCTATTGAGATAAGTCCTTAGATCAGTAAATTAACCCCCAGGGGTTTCTGTCTGAGACACCAGTAATTTTCTATATTTGAGCGGGATATCCTGAGAGTTGGGAGATCTTAGAATTCTGCTACCGGAGTAGGCAGAATACCACTTTGATCAGTACACTTCCCTTTGGCAGGGAGGGAAGAACTCTTGTTTGAGAGAGTTCTTGTAATGATTGGTGCCGAGACACATTCAGATTGATCTTCTACGATAAAAACCGAAGAAGACTGAGAAAAGACCAAAGGACCTTTTCCTTTGTTTTGTGAAGAAGGGTTGGCGAAAGAGTGTTTCCCTCTGTTGTCTTCCAAGTCGTGGAACGAGAAAGTTTAAGAAAAGACCAACGGGCCTTTTTCTTTATTCCGAGGAGGAGGAGGAACAATCAACAGACTACCCCAAGTAGATTGCGCTGGAGCAACAGGGTGCTTGAGAAGAGGAAGAGAGTCTTTCCCCTTGCTGTGAGAAGAAGAGAGATTAGCCAAAGGACTATCCCTATTAGACTGCGCTGGAATAGCTTGTACTAGGATAGATTGCTCCAGAGGAGCTTTGACAGATGGCCTTTGGCCACATAAACTATAGTTTGTGCAGCAGAAATCCTGACTTCAGAATGTTTGAGTTGCACTCTGGTTGCAGGAGTGGATTACGCAGGTAAAGTTGCAGCCAACTGCGCTAGAGGGAGAGGAGTCTTGTACTTTGCCATAGCAGCATAAGAAGTGGCTTGCGCAATAGTAAGAGAAGCAGTACACTGCACAGGAGTTCTGGCTTGCACTTTGGTAGTGCGAGTGATGTTTTGCGTAGGAGCAGAAGTGGCCAGTGGCACCTTAGCAACAGAGATAGCAGGTTGCGCAGGTGAATGCGCAGAGGACTGCACATAGGATTGTGCAGAGGACTTTGGAGTCCACACTGAACGAACCTTGCTTTTGGCAGAGGTTGCAGTACGATGAGTAGCCCCGGAGTTGATCATCGCCTTGTAGGCAGTCTGGTTGAACTTCACAACAAGCGTCTTCTGCATTTTTCCGATAGACGCAACGTCACATTGAGTTGTCACTTCCTCGTCGGAGGAAAAAGTCGTCCCCAGCAGAGTCGCCATTTTGTTTGCAAAAAACAAAAGTGTTCTTTTTATTTCACAAACATTGTAAGAAGATTACAATTGAATTCTTAGAAAGTACAACTATAGGAATCCGATCTGAAGACAATCGCTTTATCCCTTGTACGATATGAACTGTGAAGACGATAGCCTCTGAAGAATGTAGCAGCACTTGGGCAAGAACTACTGATTTCTCTGAAGATTTTAAATGATCTCCTGATGATAATGAAGGACTTGAAACTCTATTTATAGAGTTCTGGAAAATAACTAATTAGTAGTTATTTCTGGATTGCACAGACTAGATTACACAGGCATTGGACTGCGCAAGCAGCAAACTGCGCTGGCAGTTACTCGATCGTGGCTCAACTGTATTAGATGCCTGGCATTGTTTGATTGAAATGCGCATGGTCGTGTACAGACGGTTGACATGTGGTGAGCAATTGATGGCATGTAGGCCACGTGTAAATTGTCATTTATCTTGATGGATTGTGCTGCTTGAACTGCGCTAGCTTCAGACTGTGCTGGGTTCGTACTGCGCTGAAGCGGATTGCGCTGGCTGTACAGCTGTCCTCAAATGCAGCACGGCTCGAAAAATGAACAGACTTGTGTCAGTTGTCAGAAGATCTGATTTTGTGTCAGGTAATGATGACGTTGCCACATCAGCATTACGCTCTGATGTTAGCGTGGTTCGGCCTGGCGCAGTTGATTGGTTGTGCAATCTGCTTCCTGCGCAGTTCATTTGAAGTGTGCGCAATTTGATTTTTATTGCTTTTTTTTATCGGTGCAACTTGATTTTTAGGACCTACAGATATGTTTGCAGGTTCATAGTTTTTTGCATTTGTTGCATCATCACCATAACATTTTGTAGCATGTTCTCCAGGGTATCAATTCTCTGTCGACCACTGTTGCCACCATCTTTATTGCCCGTCACATACACTGAGGTTGTATATGGGCTACTAGACAAAGAAGTATGCAAGGAAGCATTTCTAGAACTAGTATTGCTTGACCCAGATTGTGAAACTGTATCATCTCCTTCTGAAATATGAAGTACTCTGTCATCAGATTAAGATGTAGAATATAATATCGGGAGAATATTACCTCCAGTATTATCTTGTTCATGAGCTTGTAGTGCACCAGAGGAAGGTCTAGACCGGGAGCGGGTTCTTTGGTAAACACCTTTAGGTGAAGTAACTCTTTGTCTCCCTCTAAATGAAGAGGATGAAGGTGCTTGATCATCACCTTGACTAGATGTCGCATAGAACGAGTCTTCTTGTAATTCATCTTCATTGTCCGAGAGTGGTCGTCCAAGACATAATAAATCTGGAGAGTTTGGTCGCAATCTGGTGAAGATAGATTGCCTTTTTGATTGATCAACTAGTTTTGAACAACAACAACTAATAAAAGTCTTTGCACAGGAATGCCTCTGGCACGATATAACTGTGTTTGTTGATGCCTCTGCTAATTTATGTTTATGCCGAAGCATGTCACGCAAGTCAACAGAAGGATGCATAACCTCATTTCCCTTCTTACGTGACTGGACAAAGTCCATGCATGGGAGAGTTCGTTTCTTAACTCGTTGGCCTATTTTATGTACATGAGAACACCAAGTACTTAGACCTTGAGTTGTTTATTATGTAAACTCATTTTAGGTACATTAGATAATGTAATGAGTCCACAGTTTTTGGAAGAGAGGCACGTGACTAGCTGGGACGCATAAACTCCGTCTTGTATAGTTTTCCATTATCAGCATGCATAACACGGATGGATGCATGAATGGAGCCTCTTCATACCACATAGAATCTTTGGAAAACAAAAGTCTGTGGAAGTCAGACTTCTTATCTCCATCTATGCGTTCAAGATTTGTATTGAAGCAGAGAACCCTCATCTTGACGTACCAATTGTGAGGCAAAAGTTCTAACATTTGAATTCTTAGCATCGTAGTATTTTTCTCTGCTAGAATTCAAA
>JANAVB010002347.1:0-63040 GCA_029216955.1 Iris pallida
AGGATCGGTTTACTTCTATATACCCATATCGTATATAACGCCGAGAGAATAGAGAGGGAGGATCTCGTAAATCACGAAACCCTAGCCGCGCTTCCGTGCCCGGACCCTGGCGACCATCCCCATGGTTGCGCGCGCAGCCCCGACGTGGTCCGGCCATCGCCGGCCGGCCAGGATGGCAACAGACCCGCGCGCGCGTGCCAAAGCAGGGCAGTCGCAGCAGTAGGTGCAACAATTCGTCGAACTTCGAAGGTAAATTTCTTCCTCCGTACTTCTTCGTTTTGAGATTCGTAAAGTATTCCGGAGAGCCTATATAACCCTCTCAAGATCCCATCAAGGGGATTCGAGGATAGTGTCACAACCTACCCGTGAATTCGACGCAAAGTCGAGGAAAAATCTGTCCCGAAACAGGACCGAAAGCAGTCCAATCACCCACCTTCAACGATCGATTCTGATCGATCCAGTGATACATTAGAAAATCTATCTGAAGAGACTTTTAGACAACATATAGGTCTCCATCACCCTTTTTGCGGAATTTGAATTCATCTACTGAGCGTCGAGAAATCGAATTCCAAAGTTTCCCAAAAATCTGTTTTCAAAAACTAGAAATCTCTCCACACGACGTCCGTTCCCGCCATTCCGGGCGACGTGGTCGCGCACCGAAAGGATCGAAAGCTGCGTAACAGCTTCTTGGTCGTGTGGGCTTTGGCGGAATTCAAATTGGTAGCGTGTGCGCGACGAATTTGATGCGTATCCGTCGAAATTCACCGTATCGTACACTTTGCAAATTCTCCAATTACTTTGTGCACGCTCGTCAGATCGAGACGAAACTTGCGCCAACAGGACTGTATCATTTTTTGGTCCTGTATGCCAAGTTTGGTCCGATTCTGAGACAGTTGAAATCGACGTCGTTTTGCGGGCCCCTACGGTCCCGCTCAACGGGCGATTTTGTGCACGGCCCGCCGGAATCCAACTTTGGACATACGGTTGGGTTCGTATCGAAAAACTGAATCCGTAGACATGTAGTTTGACGACTTTAGAGACCGTTGACTCTGGCACGCTTTTCGGTGTAAAACGGGTCCAACGACGGACACCGTTTTGGCCCAAAATAACCGTTTTGCCCCTGTGTCCAGAATTGGACGTAAGGACAGGCAATCCTAGCTAATTGGACTATTCTAAGATCATTGGTATTGTTTATTTCAGCTTCCGGGGACTGTTGTACGGGTTTTGACTATAGTGGCACATTGAGTAGTTCAGATTGTCGGTTTCACCAGCAAAGGACCACAGGCGAGTACAGTTTATTGTCTGCATTTCGATATTGATCTTTACTATATTTCATTGATTAGTCATTGGTTATGTGATTTTTATACTCTATTATAAATTGTTGAGTCGGGAATGAGAAGTACCAAGGATGTGTGATCAGACCGTAGACATTGTAGATATCGTAGACATTGTAGATATTGTAGACATTGTAGATATCGTAGACATTGTAGATATTGTAGACATTGTAGATATCGTAGACATTGTAGATATTGTAGACATTGTAGATATTGTAGACATTGTAAATATTGTAGACATTGTAGATATTGTAGACATTGTAGATATATAGACATTGTAAATATTGTAGACATTGTAGATATCGTAGACATTGTAGATATTGTAGACATTGTAGATATCGTAGACATTGTAATATTGTAGACATTGTAGATATTGTAGACATTGTAGATATTGTAGACATTGTAGATATTGTAGACATTGTAGATATCGTAGACATTGTAGATATTGTAGACATTGTAGATATCGTAGACATTGTAAATATTGTAGACATTGTAGATATTGTAGACATTGTAGATATTGTAGACATTGTAAATATTGTAGACATTGTAGATATCGTAGACATTGTAGATATTGTAGACATTGTAGATATCGTAGACATTGTAGATATTGTAGACATTGTAGATATTGTAGATATTGTAAATATTGTAGACATTGTAGATATTGTAGACATTGTAGATATTGTAGACATTGTAGATATTGTAGACATTGTAGATATTGTAGACATTGTAGACATCGTTACTTTTATGCAGTAGATATCGTAGACCGTGCGGTGTAGCACCCCAGACCGATCACAATGTCAAAGGTACTTCTAACGGTGGAAAGTATATTGGTCTATTTATTACTATTGATTTTTCTTACAGCTTTACTGTTATTTTCAAAACTCATGATTAATGCCTAACCTTTGTCTTATAGTCATTTCTTTATTTGAAATTGCATTCAGTGAATTGTGCTCGTTCCATTCCTGACTGGAAACCAACATTTTCAGGTTAGCCGCGGATTCATTTAGCTTGGGGAGTGACGGGAATACTTGCAGACAAAGCCTAGAGACTAGCTAGATAGTTGAGTTGTAGTCATTCAGTTATTTGTACAAGTTTATATTTTTATACAAATGTAAAACTTGTGATCATTGTAAATTAAATTAATTTTGTGAATGAGCATTATTTGTGATTTTGATCTTCATGGCCGTGACAGCGTTCTACCGCCGACTACTGCGGCGTAGGCTGGCTTGGACACGTCTTGTATCCGTAAAAAAAAAAAAACGGGTGCGGGTCGTGACACCTATGCTAAATCATCATTTTGGCTAGGTGCCCAATCACAAGTCGTGTTTTCCCAATTAGTGTCTTAGCATTTTAGCTTAGTGTAAAAACTAAGTTATTGCATTTATTTCTACAGTGACGAGTTACCGGACATCCATAGCACTTTTATCGCAGCTTATTTTGCTTTGCTTTGCTAGAGGCAAGTACTTTCTACAAACTTTACATAATGTCACATAAATGAACTGCAAACCCTACCATGTTAAATGCTGATCCTTGGGGTAGCAAGTTAGATCTCTACATGTTGTACTTCCAGTTACTACCATGCTTAGAACAGTCTTTATGTATCTCTCACATGATAGAATATGGGTTATGGGAAAACTAGTAGTTGAGTACGTGATCATGCCCCTATTATCGTACCGAGGAAAGTTTCATTCTATATGATACTGCGCCGTAGGCCATTATCCAGTATTTCTGTATGGAGGTACACCTATGCCTGTACACTTGTACGTATGTATATTTCATTTACAAGTGCCCCGATACTTTGTACATCTATTGACCGATCACGTACCTGCTACAGTTTTAAACATTACATATACATCTGTCTCTATGACATATGTGTCCTTACTATGATAGATTGTGTGATGCCATGTTTCCAGTTATTCCTCTTATGTTCATTTCCATGTTTCATATGCTAGTTTGCTAGATTCAGTACTTGCTCCCGTCCTGACAGGATAATGTTGTAGGTGTCCTTACTGAGGAAGAGTTGCTCTGCGACACATATTATGGAGATACTGACGAGGACCCGGCTTTGCCATACGAGGATGCTCCTGCGGAGAGACTCGTCTAGTTTGCTTAGCTGTTTGGGATATTTAGTGTAGTCATGTATTAGGCTACATATTTTGTAACTGGGCATGTATCCAGTTTTACATTTCAGATCACTTGTACTTTGGACTTATTTCTATATATGAGACGACTTTTGTGTTTGGAGCATTTATGTCTTTTATTCACTTATAAAACTGTTAGCACATTTAGTCTTATCCTGTTGTCTTTAGAACAGCTTACTACGTTTTATCTCAAACGTAGGCTGGGCATGACTCGGCCTGGCCTAACAATTTGGGTAGCGGGTCGTGACACCTGTTACTAATATTGTCTCTCTCAAGCTAACCCCTATTGCACATGTCACGTCCCGAGTCGACAAACCGTTCGTCCCCGGTGTTATTTTTCCGAATCGATCGTCCTCGATAAGGCGTGATGCCGTACGAGTCTGAAATTACACTCGTACAAGGCAAGAACGTTACGTTGATTTTTATATTGAAACGCCAAGTTGAAACTTCACAAATCACATCAAATTGAGATGCAGTATAGGAAGATAGAAATATGCTTTCATTCATAGCTTGCAACGAAGTACAAGTCGTAATTACATTGGATGCCGTGCGGCTAAATTGATTAAAAATAAAAAAAAACATACTCGACAAGCTGCCTGAACTAACACTTGCCGTTCCATACATTCGTCCCTTTGCCTTCGATTGAATTGGCTTCAAATACTTCAGGATAGAAAGAGCTTCAAAACGTCTCTCCGCACTTCAGCTTCAGTTTAGAGCTCCTGTCGCACCTGGAGAATTGTGGGAGGGGATAAGCACACTTGCTTAGTGGACGAGACGAACCCACTCGTCTAAATCGACTCTGATTGTTAAGGTAGACATGCTTTAGAGTTGTCTTACTATTTAGAACTAAATGAATTCAGTTCATATCGATAGTCATATTTGAAGAAATAAAGCATACAGTAAAACATAGCGATATATCCCATTTTTTACCACGGCCGTGCTCGTCCCTACATAAAAATAGAGATAATACTTACTACCTGCATAAGACAATAGGTGAGCATGTTACTATCTTATATGCGCGGTCATTGGTGTTACACACCACGTGAGACTATCTCAACGGTATTTCGGCCCGTTCAGTCTAGGTAGCAAGCCTGACTGACGGTCCCACAATGCATCAGTGCCGAAGCACGATTATTCATTCCCCCTAGGTCGATTCGATTTTGATGCCCCGGATACCGATTTGAGGAAATCAAACTTGTGCACAAGCTGTCCATGACCATGCCAATGCGTGAACAATTTAATATATGCAAACAGATTTTGTCACCCTCATTTTCGTAATTCGTATTTTACTTGTAGTTAGATTTTTGGCATGTATTTTATTTTTCTCGACTTGTGGAATTTGGATTTTCTCGTATTTTTGGGTTTCGGCCCGGCTTGGTTTTAGTTGGGTTGGTTTGGTTTGGTTGATTTTAAACCCAATAGAACACTTTAACCTATACTCCACCCTTATTCCACCACAACCACCCTCATTAAATCTCCACATAACTTTCTCTCTCCTCCATAATTTCTATTAATTTCTCCATATTCTTCTTCCTTCTTCCTCCACCAACACCATAGGCAAGTGCACCTTGCCACCAAATAAGCACCATATTTTATTTGTCCATTAGCTAGATTAGGCCATGGAGAACAACATTAGAACTTGACATTTGTAATTTGGAGTCTCCATTGTTCTAGATCTAAGTGTTAGCTATTTCAGATTTTTTTGGTTTTGATCTATTAAACTTAGATTTTTGTTTGTTTTGATGCTTCCATGTGGAAGAGAATTCAATTTTACTCAAGTTAGAACCTTGAAAATCCAAATTTGGTTTTTAATTGGTCAAGTTATGGGAATTGGGATTTTTAGTGTTCTTGGAGGTTGTTCTCGGCTTGTTGGAGAAGAAGACCCCCTCACCCGCGCGCGCTCTTTAGCGCGCTGCTGGCCCACGCGCTTCATCGCCCTGCGTCTCGCGCGCTTGGCTGCATCGCGCTGCCCCCGTGCCGTGCCCCTTTGGCGCTGGCCGCGACAACCGTTGGCGCACGCGCTCTTTAGCACGCTGCTGCCCCGACCTTGGCCCCCTGCGCCATCGGCCCCTGCGCCATTTGCCCCTGCGCCATCGGCCCCTGCGCCATCGGCCCCTGCGCCATTTGCCCCTGCGCCATCGGCCCCTGCGCCATTTGCCCCTGCGCCATCGGCCCCTGCGCCATCTGTCCCCTGCGCACTTGGCTGCGCCCCCTGCGCCCTTGGCCCCCTGCGCACTTGGACCCTGCGTCCCCGGCGCATTGGCCCCTACGCACTTGGCCGCGCCCTTGGGCTGCCCCCTTGACCTAGCACACCTTGTGCCATGGTGTCCCTTGGTCCTTGCCTTCTCTTGTTGAATTATGTTTTTCTGAGATTTCTTGTCCACAGCACGACTTGACTTGACCCGGCACGCCTTGACACGATTTTTTGTATTTTAATTTATGGCTAGCATTCTCAGATTTTAGGCAGTAACTTGTTGGGTGCTTGTAACTTGTGGCTTTTAACTTGTAACCTGCGACCTGTAATTAATCCCCTGTAACTTGATATCTTGATAGTGGCCCGCCGTGGCGCAATCCTGACTTGACATGACTTGACTTGATAATCTGATAACTCGATGCTGTTGCGACAGCTAGCTTAACTAAACTTGACTTGCCCTTGATACAGTGGGTGTTCTTTCTTGTTGCGTTGTACAAATCCACTTGTCTTGTCTTGCATCATGTCTAGGACGTGACTCCCTGGACACCACTGCCAGGGACTCATACTAAATTGGATTAGGCTAATGATTAGATCAAATTAGAATATAGAGAATTTCCAGTCACAAGCGAATCTCGTTATCTGGGCGCTTTAATGGACTTGTAGCTTGCCGACGAGTAGAGCACATTTCCAGCACACTGTCATGTGTTGCACCCTCTAAGTCACCTAAGGGTATATCATCTCCTGGGCGATGTACCCAACCATACTCTCAACCCGCGGAAGGATAACTAGATAGTCTGCAGGGCTTGGAACTGGGAATTTCTCATTTGCATCTTGTTAGTAATTAGGCTTGTGATAACCCTCGTTAGTTAAGTAGTAAGCCGTAGTAATTGCTTGGCCGTTTGTGAATGGATGGTGTCCAGCCCTGTCTAAGTCTTGTTTAGTCCCAGTACCTAGTTTTCCTCCGAACATGATTGTTTTACTTGTCTTAACAATAAATGGATAGAGACAAGTGCTATTCAGGCGAAGGGTTACAACCCCGGTCCTTGTTTGGTTTACGGGTTGTAATCTGGCTCCCGGAATGGTTCCATGTCCCTAGGCATTTATTGTCCTGTTGTACTCTTTATTACTAGTACTTTCTTCCATTTTCTTATGTTCTGATATGCTGGCTTTTGTTCTTATTTCGTGGCCTCCTTTGTGGCACTTGCTCTTCTGGGGTTTGACCCAGCTGGTTTTGTGTGGCCAGATTTCGGAGCAGCACCCGAGGATCTACCGAACCTCCAGCCCGATGGTGGCGACTAGAAGGAACCCAGGCCACGAGTGGATTTTCTATTTTGTTTCGCTCACTCGATTGTAAAATTATTCTTTTGAGGCGTTTAGCCGACGAGCACCTGTTAGCTCGATGCACATTTACTTACTGTCTGCCTACGGGCTGTAAACATGATTAACAAATCCTAGGGTTGATCATGTATGACTAAACTCTTGCTAGTCCTCGCATTTTGTACGACTAGCTTTATGATCAACTGAATATGTAATATTTGGGACGCCTTTTATTGTATATTTGGTGGTCTAACATGTAATTTATATTATTTGTTTGAGATTGAGACAATAGGCTTGACCTTAAGAGACCGTTGGCTTGTAGTAAACCCTCATATCTAGACAGCCGTGACCGTATAGCGAGGTGGATTTTATTTCAATATACGTAGCTGGCTATGTACGCCCCCGCTCTCCAGTATTCTGGTTCTGGGGCGTCACATGGTTTAAGTGGTGGCCCATGCAGGTCTTGGCATTCAAGATATGTGAGGGTTTACCGGATAGATGTCTCAATCAGTACTCGTCTTTGATCTCCATTCATATCCTCTGAATCTCTGGATTTTGCCCTGATCATGTGCTTGTATCATTGATCTGTCCTGGTCCTTCCTTATTGTTTTCCCTGTGTCGTCTTCTTCAGCGACACTGTACCTGACCCCGCCGATCAGCAAGGTGGAGCACTTCCCGGGGACCAGCAGCCCGGAGATCAAGCCCAGCATTCCGGAGTAGTCTCTAGAGTTGTACCTACTGGAGGAGAACCCCCAGTTCGGCCCGTCCAGCCTGCAGACCCTGACGATGGCACCTTGGTAGGTCTCATCAGGACCTTGATAGCTTCCCAGAATCGTCGAGGAGACGCCTTGTACCAGGTAGTGGTAGATGCTTTGACCAGAGGCGGTCATCCAGGGAACAGCGCGGCCAACAGCTTCAAGCACTTGAATCCTCCATTCTTCGACGGCAGCGAAGATGCGATTGCCGCGGACGCTTGGCTTCAGGATACCGAGGTGGTTCTGGAAGCATCTAGGACACCTGAGAATGAGAAGGTGGCGGTGGTACGACTACAGTTGCTGGACTTAGCTCGCAGTTGGTGGACGGCGCAAGCCATGGGATTAGTGGCACCCATTGCTTGGGCAGTGTTTAGAGAAAGATTCCAGACGAAGTATTTTGATGCTGTAGCTCGGTATGACCTACAGACGAGATTTACCAACTTGAAGCAAGGAGGCAGAACGGTCGACGGTTATGCATCTGAGTTTTCTAGACTCAGTAGGTTTGCCCCCACTTTGGTGGCGACCGAGTTTGATAGGGCCCAGCGGTTCCAGCAGGGACTACATTTGGAGATCTTGTTGGCAGTCGAGCAGTTCGAGCACCAGACGTTCGATGCAGTTTTGAGATCAGCTAGGAGGCATGAGTACACCTCCCAGAGGATCGTTGATAGGACCGGAGGTAGAAAGCGATCCCACAACCAGATGCAACAATCATCAGCTCCAGCCCCGGCAGCTAAGAGTTTGACCATTGGAACTCTGAGGCAGGCGGCCTCAGTAACGTCGGTTCAGCATTCAGCCCCGACATACCCGTAGCAGCAGAAGCAGAAGCAGACTTCCGCGATGGGATGTTCTCATTGTGGGAAGCCAGGCCATGTAGTGGCGGATTGCCGTAGGGCGCAAGGATTGTGCCTGGCTTGTGGAGCGGCAGATCACAAGATAGGAGCCTGCCCGAATAGGGGTAGTTCGTCCTCTTCTAACCTAACCAGTCCATCGGTTAGGGGACCAGCACCTATGCAGCAGCAGCAGTACCCGAGGCCATTGTTGCCTCAGGCCCAGGCATTTCATCAGCAGAACCAGCAGCAGTACACCCAAGCCCAAGTGCAGAGCAGGCAGAGAGGTTTCCAGCAGAGGGGACCCGCAGCCATATGACAAGGTCAGGCCATGATGATGACTATGGAAGAAGAAGTTGCACCAGGTGAGGTAGTGGCAGGTACTATTCTCGTCAACTCCTCTCCAGCATTGGTATTATTTGATTCTGGTGCATCGCATTCATTTATGTCTGCACGATTCGCGACACGGATAGGATTGGAGCCCGAGTCATTATCAGTAAGACTCAATATACTTACTGGTAATGGTCTTGTGGGAGTAGATCGAGTGTTTTCCTCGTGTCGGATTGTAGTTAGCGGTAGAGAGTTCCCCACTAGATTCATAGAATTCTCTATGGCAGACTATGATGTAGTCTTAGGCATGGATTGGTTGAGGAACCAGTATGCTAGGATAGACTGCCACATTGGCAGGGTTGTCTTTAGTATTCCAGGAGAGCCAGAGTTTTCATTTTCCAGAGGCGCAGTGGAACCATCTTCCCCAGTATTGCGGATGGCAGTAGCAGCAGTACAGTTACCCCGGATAGTTGAAGAGTTTCCAGATGTCTTTCCAGAGGAACTTCCAGGAATGCCGTCAGAGCGGGAGTTCACTATAGACTTGATCCCCGGGACAGCACCAGTATCAGAGCGAGTCTACAGGATGGTGCTTTCAGAGTTGGAGATTTTGTATAAGATGATTGAAGAATTAAGGACCAAGGAATTCATTCGTGCAAGTGGATCGCCTTGAGGAGCCCCGATGCTTCTTGTGAAAAAGAAGGATGGTACGTCCAGGTTATGTGTAGATTATCGTACCTTAAACTCAGTGACAATCAAGAACAGATACCCTCTCCCGAGGATAGATGACTTGTTTGATCAACTCAGAGGGGCTTCAGTATTCTCGAAGATAGACTTACGGTCAGGATACCACCAGATCAGAGTCAGAGAGCAGGACATCCCGAAGACAGCTTTTCGATCGAGGTATGGGCATTGGGAGTTCCTTGTTATGCCATTTGGAGCAACCAATACGCCAGCTGTATTCATGGACCTCATGAATCGTATCTTCATGCCTTACTTGGATCAGTTCATGAATCGTGTTCCTAGATGATATCCTGGTCTACAGCAAGAGCAAAACAGAGCATGAGCAGCATCTCAGAATCGTCCTTCAGACGCTTAGAGAGCATCAGTTGTACGCCAAGTTTAGTAAATGCGAGTTCTGGCTCGATCGCATTTTGTACTTGGGTCACATCATTACCCGAGAAGTAGTGGAAGTAGATCTCCAGAAGATTATGGCTATCGAGACATGGCCAGTACCTAGCTCAGTGGCAGAGGTTCGCAGCTTCCTTGGATTAGCCGACTACTACCGGCGATTCGTTTCAGATTTTGCAAGGATTTCAGCGCCGATGACCCAGTTGACCCGCAAGGATGTGTAGTTTGCTTGGACAGCAGAGTGCTAGGAATCATTTGAGAAGTTGAAGCGAGGTTTGATAACGGCTCCCATTCTCACACTTCCAGATGGGACGGAGGATTCACAGTTTATTGCGATGCTTCAGGCAAAGGATTGGGGTGTGTCTTGATGCAGCATGGGAAGGTAATATCTTATGCATCACGTCAACTTCGTGATCATGAGAAAAATTACCCGACCCACAACTTGGAACTGGCAGCAGTAGTGTTTGCACTTAAGCTTTGGCGGCACTACTTGTACGGAGACAGAGTGGGGATATTTACGGATCACAAGAGCCTGAAGTATATTTTCACCCAGAAGGACCTTAACATGCGGCAGAGAAGATGGCTCGAGCTACTGGTGGACAACGATGTGGACTTGCAGTATCACCCAGGGAAGGCCAACGTTGTGGCAGATGCGTTGAGCAGGAGAGCCGGAGTTTACTTTCTAACGGTGCAACCAGAGTTATTGTCAGATTTTTAGAAGATGGGAATTGAAGTGGTTCTTCCAACCAACGTGGCATTAATGGCCAGTCTACAGGTTCAGTCCAGCATAGTTGAGAGGATTCAGATGGCACAATCTACAGATTTCAAGATTCAGCGACTCAGAGCAGAGTGTGAGGCAGGGAGGAGGCCAGAGTTATGTATCCATGAAGATGGTACACTTTGACACGGCACTCGTCTTTGTGTACCCAGTGGAGATAACAGACAAGAGGTCATGGCAGAAGCTCACAATTCACAGTATTCTATTCATTCCGGTGGTACGAAGATGTATAGAGATATTCGTCAGTATTTTTGGTGGAATGGCATGAAGAGGGAGATAGCCCGGTTTGTCTCTCGGTGTTTGGTTTGCTAGCAGGTTAAAGCTGAACATCAGAGGCCCGCTGGACTTCTTCAGCCCTTGCCGATTCCGGAATGGAAGTGGGAGCATGTAACCATGGATTTTGTGACTGGATTGCCTAGATCCCCAGCTGGTAGAGATGCTATTTGGGTTATAGTTGACAGGCTCACGAAGGTAGCTCATTTTCTCCCATTCAGAGTTGGTCAGTCTACGGCCCAGTTGGCAGAGATGTACCTCAGATAGATTGTCAGGCTTCACGGTGTGCCCGTCAGTGTCACTTCGGACCGAGATTCAAGGTTTACGTCACACTTTTAGCGTAGCCTGCAAGAGATTTTGGGAACTCGTCTCCAGTTCAGTTCAGCATATCATCCGCAGACAGATGGTCAGTCGGAGCGTACAATCCAGAATCTTAAAGACATGTTGAGATCTTGTACACTTGACTTCGGTGGTTCGTGGGAAGATCACCTGCACCTGGTGGAGTTCTCGTACAATAATAGTTTCCAGGCCAGCATCCAGATGGCACCATTCGAGGTACTGTATGGCAGGAAGTGCAGGTCCCCGCTAGCATAGGACGATGTCGGAGAGAGACAGATGCTCGGTCCAGAAATGATTGCCCAGACAGTTGAAGTAGTCAGAAAAGTCAGGGATCATCTTCGAGTTGTCCAAGATCGCCAGCAGCATTGGGCCGATGCCCATCGGCGTCCCTTAGAGTTTGCTATCGACGACCATGTATTCCTTAGGATCTCGCCTAACCGCGGTGTCATTCGCTTTGGCATACGGGGAAAGCTTAGTCCTAGGTATATAGGGCCGTTCGATATCCTGGAGCGAGTAGAAGATGTATCCTATCGTCTTGCTCTTCCGCCGTCGCTAAGTGAGGTACATGATGTATTCCATGTGTCCCAATTACGGCGGTACATCCCGGACCCGAGCCATATCCTGAACCATTCGAAATTGGTTGTTGGTACCAACCTTTCATATGAGGAGATGCCCGTGTCTATATTGGACCGGAGAGAGAAGATACTCAAGAACAAGACTATTAGCTTAGTCCGTGTTTCTTGGGGTCATCACTCTCTAGGTGAGTCAACGTGGGAGCCTGAGGACGACATCCGATCGCGATATCCCGACTTGTTTGACTCGTAAGGTATAATGTCTTCCTTATGCCTTATGCTTTCCATCCCTTACTTGCATGTATGATTGTATGATTGAACTGCTTAAGTGTAGTTGTTGGTGCTTAGTGTAACTTGCCGTGGCAGTCTCTACCTCCTTGATTAAATTCCGAGGACGAAATTCTTTTAAGGTGGGTAGAGTGGTCACCCTCATTTCCCGTAATTCGTATTTTACTTATAGTTGGATTTTTGGCATGTATTTTTATTTTTCTCGACTTGTGAAATTTTGGATTTTCTCGTATTTTTAGGTTTCGGCCCGGCTTGGTTTTAGTTGGGTTGGTTTGGTTTGGTTGATTTTAAACCCAATAGAACACTTTAACCTATACTCCACCCTTATTCCACCACAATCACCCTCATTAAATCTCCACATAACTTTCTCTCTCCTCTATAATTTCCATTAATTTCTCCATCTTCTTCTTCCTCTTTCTTCCACCAACACCATAGGCAAGTGCACCTTGCCACCAAATAAGCACCATATTTTATTTGTCCATTAGCTAGATTAGGCCATGGAGAACAACATTAGAACTTGACATTTTGTGATTTGGAGTCTCCATTGTTCTAGATCTAAGTGTTAGCTATTTTCGGATTTTTTTGGTTTTGATCTATTAAACTTAGATTTTTGTTTGTTTTGATGCTTCCATGTGGAAGAGAATTCAATTTTACTCAAGTTAGAACCTTGAAAATCCAAATTTGGTTTTTAATTGGTCAAGTTATGGGAATTGGGATTTTTAGTGTTCTTGGAGGTTGTTCTCGGCTTGTTGGAGAAGAAGACCCCCTCACCCGCGCGCGCTCTTTAGCGCGCTGCTGGCCCGCGCGCTTCGCCGCCCTGCGTCTCGCGCGCTTGGCTGCATCGCGCTGCCCCCGCGCCGTGCCCCTTTGGCGTTGGCCGCAGCAACCGTTGGCGCACGCGCTCTTTAGCGCGCTGCTGCCCCGCCCTTGGCCCCCTGCGCCATCGGCCCCTGCGCCATCGGCCCCTGCGCCATATGCCCCTGCGCCATTTGCCCCTGCGCCATCGGCCCCTGCGCCATTTGCCCCTGCGCCATTTGCCCCTGCGCCATCGGCCCCTGCGCCATCTGCCCCTGCGCCATCTGCCCCCTGCGCACTTGGCTGCGCCCCCTGCGCCCTTGGCCCCCTGCGCACTTGGACCTTGCGCCCCCGGCGCATTGGCCCCTGCGCACTTGGCCGCGCCCTTGGGCTGCCCCCTTGACCTGGCACACCTTGTGCCATGGTGTCCCTTGGTTTCCCTTGGTCCTTGCCTTCTCTTGTTGAATTGTGCTTTTCTGAGATTTCTTGCCCACATCACGACTTGACTTGACCCGGCACGCCTTGACACAATTTTCTGTATTTTAATTTATGGCTAGCATTCTCATATTTTAGGCAGTAACTTGTTGGGTGCTTGTAACTTGTAACCTGCGACCTGTAATTAATCCCCTGTAACTTGATATCTTGATAGTGGCCCGCCGTGGCGCACTCCTGACTTGACTTGATAATCTGATAACTCGATGCTGTTGCGACAGCTAGCTTAACTAAACTTGACTTGCCCTTGACACCGTGGGTGTTCTTTCTTGTTGCGTTGTGCAAATCCACTTGTCTTGTCTTGCATGTCTAGGACGTGACTCCCTGGGCACCACGACCAGGGACTCATACTAAATTGGATTAGGCTAATGATTAGATCAAACTAGAACATAGAGAATTTCCAGTCACAAGCGAATCTCGTTATCTGGGTGCTTTAATGGACTTGTAGCTTGCCGACGAGTAGAGCACATTTCCAGCACACTGTCATGTGTTGCACCCTCTAAGTCACCTAAGGGTATATCATCTCCTGGACGATGTACCCAACCATACTCTCAACCTGCGGAAGGATAACTAGATAGTCTGCAGGGCTTGGGACTGAGAATTTTGTAAACCTCCAAAAAAATTTTAAATTTTTTTTTATAAATTTGGTTTTAATTCTTGCCTTGTATTGTACGTCGCATAGTCGTATTGTACGTCACGTACGAGTTCGTATTTTTATATGCCTCGTCGAGTGCGAATATGTGCGAGATACATATTTTTGTAAAAATATTTATTTTAGAAACTTGGTTTTTCAAATAATAAATATTTTCGATTACTTAAAAGGGTAAAATGTGTCGCATTGGAAATTTCCAAAACTTATTTTAGAAAACTATGTTTCAGTGCAAATGAGGTGCATAAATTTAGATTTCATATATATGTCTAATTTCAAAATTAATTAATATTAATATTTTTATTAATCAAAAAGATATTTAAAAATACTTATTATTTTCGAAATTATTATTATTGGTATTTTTGGAAAATATATTTGAAAATTTTTGTGGCCATTTTAAAACTTGATTTGATTTTTTGGTTTTAATTTAAAAAGTTTAAAGGTAGAATTTATATTTATTTGAGTTTAGATAATCTAAAATTAAATTGGAATTTAATTTAAATTTAGATTGATTTATTTGAATTAAAATTTATATTATCTATTGGGGATTTAATCAAATCCCAATACCTATCCAACTGAGAATTTCCACATCCTATAAATAGGCAGGTACTCGTCCATAATTTGCTACCATCAACAGATGTGCAACGTGTCTGTGTCCACCGTTCTTATTCCATATTATACAAGTACATCAAATCTCGTGTCGGACATACCCCGACACAAATCAAATCCTAACCCTACCTCTAGACTAATCCCTCGTCCTAACAGCAGCTTCCCGATGCCGCGACTCCCCGATTGTCTCTCCGCCACCTCTCCATCGCGGCAACCTCCGCCACTGCCATCATCACCTCTGACTTCACCCCCACCATCACCGTCACCACCACTACCGAAGCCCTCGCCAAACCCATCGGCGCCAACGACTTCGCCAACGCCACAACCATCACCAACATCGTCATCATCTCCACCACTCCCCGGCCATCTCCTTTACGCTACCACCACACACCTCCACAACCACCGCTGCTGCCACCCGAACCACCACCGTCGTCACCACCGAAAATCAATTCCCCAAATTAAACCAACTACCATCACCACAGCCACCCATAAACGCCACCTCGGCCATCGCCAGCCGACGCCACCCAGCCAACCAACAGAAGAAAAATGATGAAAAAGAAGATCGAGTGAAATCCTAAGCTTACCTCGCCGTGCCGCCCTCCGACCGGAGCGTCCGCCCGCTCGTGCGCAGTCACCGTGCCACCCTCAGCCAAGCCCCGGTCCCTCCAACAGCGCACGGCTCTGGCATCGAGCGCCACCACGCTCGAGAGTTCTCCAGCGCCGGCCCATCCTCGCCGTACCAGAACCCTCTCGTGCAGTCGACGGAGATCCCGGCGTCCGCACCAGCCGGTTGGGCACTGCCCGACCCTTCCGACGAGCGACCGCTTCCACGCACAGCTGCAGCGCCACTACCTCGTCGCCCGGCGCGCCCATCCACCCGGCCGCCATGTCCCTGGAAACCAACCGCCTCCGACTTTCGGCTCCATTCGTCGATGAACCACCGCGCGCCTCCGCCCCAAGCCGAGACCACCGCCGTTCGCAGCACCCGAACCCAATCCGATGGCGCCGCTCCTCTTCCCGCGCCCCACCACCTCCGCCGAGTCGGCCCCGGCTCCGCTCGTGCAACGCTCGGTGAAACCCCTCTCCCAATTTCTCTCTCTCTCTCCCTCACAGTAAATCAAAGGAAAGGGGGGGCTTTCTTTACGGGTTAGTAACGTTAGTATTATTAATATTATTATAATTCATTATTATTATTATCATTATTTTTACTATTAATGTTATTAGTATTATTATTATGATATTTATTACTGTTATTATCATTAATATTATTATTAATAATAATATTATTATTATTGTCACAATTATTTTTATTACTGTTATTATTATTATTATCCTTATTATCCTTATTATTATTATTATTATTATTATTATTATTATTATTAATAGTTTTATTATCCAATGTTGTTATCAGTACAGTATTTTGCTATAGCTTTTATGATATTGTATTTTTATTATCATTAAAATTATTATTTTGAAGATTATATATTATTATTTTACATGTATACAAAGTTATCTATATAATTTCAAATTTTGAGGTTCCTAGTCTAAAACAATTAAATTAGTTTTATTTAGTAAATCATAATTTCCAAATTACTATACAATAAACATATTAAATATTTCTCTAAAAATTATTTTTGACTAATAAAATATGTTTTAAGTAATTACATAAATTTATTATAAAGATAGTTTTCAAAAATTAGTACGTGTATACATTTCCACAAATTCTCTTCAACTATCTTAGCTGATCATGACTAATTGTACTCTTACTTCCTTCTCGATTTCGGACCTCTGCACATTGATCATAGATATGGGACATTCATGGCTTGTCAGAGTATCGAACCATACCAAGCGTCACCCCAGGCAAGACACCTTGCCTTTACTGTTTAATTTCTTGCTCAATATCATGCATGCTTTTTCTTTATGTTGTTCTTTCAAAATTATATGTATATGCAAATTATTATATTTTATGCAATTAGCTTAGAGTTAAGGGACCACCGTATGTTTAGTGCATCTCATAAACTGTCACGATGTGCCACGGTGTGTGAGTTGTGAGTCGCATATAGATGCGGATTTGCGTGCTGACTGATCATTGGCGCGTACAGGCCGTACGTTAGGATATAACTGTTAATAGATTATGTAGAAGACTTGCCAGTTATTAAGGATTAAACAATGTCGTGGAGTCGACACATGTATAGAATCATGGGGAGGGGGAAAGACAGTTATTAGCGTAGGGGCTACATGTTCAGTACACACATAGATTTGGGCCGATAGTGTCTCGGATGAGCGCTACTTACTGCCCCGGGGCCGATAGTTCTCGTATGAGAGCTACTTTCTGCCCATGGTCGATAGTGTCTCTTATGAGCGCTACATACTACCACTCTCTCTCCTTCTATGCTGAACACCTAAGCTCCTGCGTAGAACATTGTCTTCTCAAAGTGTATATCACATAGAATGGTTAGGAACCTTTACGCATGTATATTTTCTATTGAGCTCTTACTATTCAGTTTATGGCATGATATTATGTGTCTTGTTACGTCCCTCTGAGGACCTAGTTTTTCCCCAGGTGTGTGTTCATATTTTCTGCAGGTGTTCTAGCCAAGGCTGTGATCTTCCTCATTTCTCGAAGATGATTGCTCTTGGTTCATTTTATCATTTTGTCGATCGCTTTCTTGTACATTTATTTCATGTGGATAGTTGGTAGTGGACTTTGTCTCCGTCCAACGATTGTACCATAACTATTCAAGTTGATTTTATCTTTATTTTATTATATATTTGTGGATGAGATTTAGCATGTCTTGGTTCTCTACATTTTACAGCTTATGTATTTATACGAGGATTCTATACATTGGAATATTTTTTGTATATCTACAGCTGGCATGTCTACGTACTTAGTCCTACGTATTTTGGGACTGGAGCGTTACATGTTTTTGTGGTGGCCCATGCAGGTCGAGTTTGTCACTTCGGCTACGTAATTTTACCAATGTGGGCCTGCAATATAGGATTAGAGTCTAGAATCTCATCCACCTACTTGACATCCTTTCTTGACTTCAAATTTTGAACTCTCGTTCGACCTCCTTAAATTGCATCCTGCTCAAATTCCTCCTACCGTAAATTCTTATCTTTCGTGCTTAGTGACAGTTAGAAAGATGACTACACTACTAAATACTTATTGGTCAACCATATGGCTAGAAGGGTTACATTGGCAATTGGAATACATTTAAGACTCTAATTGAGTTAAAAGGTTTTTTTTAAAGTGTGATTTAATGATTAGTAATTTGTAAAGTAGGATACTACCAAGGAAGGTTTTAATCTTGAGATTTCTAAATAGTAAACACCATAGGATTGATACTGCATGAAGGAAAAAAATAGCTAGAATCTTTATACCATTGATTGGCTTTTTGAGATTTGATATTTATGATTTATTGGGTTATAGTTATACATCTTTCCACAAGTGAAAAAAAATCGATTTGCTTCTCGAGTTGTGATATTTATGAATTTTGGGTGATAGATATACATCTTTTGAACAAATATAAAATTTATTTTTCGAGTTTTGATGTTTATGATTTATTTTATTATAGTTATAAACCCATGAACAGTTATAAATTTGGTTTGGAAATGATCTTAGCTTTTAAAAATGGCTATAGGAATTATTTAAATTTGAGTTGTACAACTTGCAATTTTCGTGTTTAGTAAATTTTAAATTTTAAGTGGAAGTAATGACGGTGAATTTTGGTTTAAATTATTTGAAGTTATGGAAACAATTTTTAGAAATTTTTATTTTAAATGGTGTCTTATGATTTAGGATTTACAAATCTATTTAGATTTTTGGTAAAAAGATTTTGACTGATAAGATTATTTGAATCAGAAGTTTAATGTGGGATTGCTAATATTAAAATTTTTGGGAGAATTTCGAAGGATGTGATGAAAAGTTATTTTGAGTAATTAAAGAAAGTTACCATTTAAAAGTTATGATTTTGTTGGAATAACTTAGCATGAATAGAAGTTAAAATTGATAAGTGCATTGAGCTTAATTTTTGAGATTGCTTTTAATATGCTAAGAGTTTTATTATGAGTTATTTGAAAATTTTAGAGTGTTAAATTTTTGATGAATTGTGAAATTTTTATGGATTCGTAAATTATGAACTCTTGAGTTAAATAGTTGAATTTAAACGTTAATTTTGGAAAAGGTTAGTGGTAACGTGATAAAGTTTGCTTTGAGATTTATGAAAGTGATTTATTATTATTATTATTATTTTGATAAATTTGAACGGCTTGGAGTGAATACAAATTTTGAAGGTATATTTTTGAAAGTTTATTTTAAAACTTTTGGAGGATACTTGAGCTAAAATTTTAATGGTAGGCCCCAAGATAACCCTACTGAGTATTCCATACTAATTGCCATATCCCTCACGACCATGATAGTAGTGTACATACAAGTGTTGTTAGTCATCTCCAAGATCATATGGTTATATTCCAATCTTGACTTCCTCGACATTCCCTCAAATCTAGATTTTGTCGTGACTTTCTAACCATTTGAAACTTGAGAAATAATTGGATTGTTCCTTGATCATACCCCATCAAGTGGCTGTCATATCTCTAGAAATGGTATTCCTAACTTATTTTGCCTTGATCTACTAGAATATGAATTATCATTATTTCATGCGTTAACTTGGTCATTTACTTTGTGCGTTAATCATTATTTTATGAATTCCCACTTTCTATTTTAATTCTTTTGTGTCATTTACCGTGACTTAGATATTTGGAGCACAACACTAGACGTTTCCTTCCCACAAATTTCACAAGCAAGACCTACACGAGCCCACCTTCATGTAGGTATATCACGTGCCACTAAAACGCGTCTCCTTGTACTCTAATTTCATATTGCAACCTTCGGGTCAAAAAGACTGGACTCAAATCCCTACCGTGAAACCAATATACTTTTTAACTATAGATGAGACTCGACCTCGACTCAATTCTTTCCACCCGAGGTGTAATGCTTGACTTGCGCTTTACCTTGATTGCTTGACCCATTGACTCCTTTACACTACTAGTTTAACTCTTGTAAGTTGGGTAGAATATCTTCCGACCTAACCAACCTTTTGTGGACCACATTGATAGGTTCACTTGGACCATAGAATTCAGTGGACCCTAACTTATCTAGTCAACCAAGCCGATTGCATAGGCCCAAATTTCGGGCGGAACTTAGATTTTATAAGATCTTGGACTAATGGATTTCTTTCATCATTACCCTTTACCTATTATTTTTTCTACCCATGATGCTAACTTAGCATAAATTTTGCAAGCTTATTTTCTTATCAAGCTTGATCATGACGTATCTTATTGGGTCGCTCCCACTAACATACTGTCTAATCAGAACCGGTGCATGATGGTCTGATCAACCTATTGCACATTGGTTCGCCTTTCATATATCATTCTACGTAGATGGAGACATAGTAAACTTGTCCCTAGAGTCTCCTCCGCGATTACCTTGGCAATTCTCTGGGAATAATACAACCGCCTTTGAATCACATATTGGCATACGAAAACATCTCCTTCGGACTCTTATTGGCTTTCGTCTTTTAACTATTCTAGACAAGGCTTGTGATGGATAGATAGACCAAACCATACTCCTATGCCCATGATATTTGTATATACTTGGGGACAGTTAACCACTGACCAACCAATATGACTACATGTTCAGTACACACATAGATTTGGGCCGATAGTGTCTCGGATGAGCGCTACTTACTGCCCCGGGACCGATAGTTCTCGTATGAGAGCTACTTTCTGTCCATGGTCGATAGTGTCTCTTATGAGCGCTACCTACTACCACTCTCTCTCCATCTATGCTGAACACCTAAGCTCCTGCGTAGAACGTTGTCTTCTCAAAGTGTATATCACATAGAATGGTTAGGAACCTTTACGCATGTATATTTTCTATTGAGCTCTTACTATTCAGTTTATGGCATGATATTATGTGTCTTGTTACGTCCCTCTGAGGACCTGGTTTTTCCCCAGGTGTGTGTTCATATTTTCTGCAGGTGTTTTGGCCAATGATCTTCCTTATTTCTCGAAGATGATTGCTCTTGGTTCATTTTATCATTTTCTCGATCGTTTTCTTGTACATTTATTTCATTTGGATAGTTGGTAGTGGACTTTGTCTCCGTCCAACGATTGTACCATAACTATTCAAGTTAATTTTATCTTTATTTTATTATATATTTGTGGATGAGATTTAGCATGTCTTGGTTCTCTACATTTTACAGCTTATGTATTTATACGAGGATTCCATACATTAGAGTATTTTTTGTATATCTACAGCTGGCATGTCTACGTACTTAGTCCTACGTATTTTGGGACTGGGGCGTTACAAATTTCTCATTTGCATCTTGTTAGTAATTAGGCTTGTGATAACCCTAGTTAGTTAAGTAGTAAGCCGTAGTAATTGCTTGGCCGTTTGTGAATGGATGGTGTCCAGCCCTATCTAAGTCTTGTTTAGTCCCAGTACCTGGTTTCCCCCCGAACATGATTGTTTTACTTGTCTTAACAATAAATGGATAGAGACAAGTGCTATTCAGGCGAAGGGTTACAACCCCGGTCCTTATTTGGTTTACGGGTTGTAATCTGGCTCTCGGAATGGTTCCATGTCCCTAGGCGTTTATTGTCCTGTTGTACTCTTTATTACTAGTACTTTCTTCTATTTTCTTATGTTCTGATATGCTGGCTTTTGTTCTTATTTCGTGGCCTCCTTTGTGGCACTTGCTCTTCTGGGGTTTGACCCAGCTGGTTTTGCGTGGCCAGATTTCGGAGCAGCACCCGAGGATCTACCGAACCTCCAGTCCGATGGTGGCGACTAGAAGGAACCCGGGCCACGAGTGGGTTTTCTATTTTGTTTCGCTCACTCGATTGTAAAATTATTCTTTTGAGGCGTTTAGCCGACGAGCACCTGTTAGCTCGATGCACATTTACTTACTGTCTGCCTACGGGCTGTAAACATGATTAACAAATCCTAGGGTTGATCATGTATGACTAAACTCTTGCTAGTCCTCGCATTTTGTACGACTAGATTCACGATCAACTGAATATGTAATATTTGGGACGCCTTTTATTGTATATTTGGTTGTCTAACATCTTGTAATTTATATTATTTATTTGAGATTGAGACAATAGGCTTGACCTTAAGAGACCGTTGGCTTGTAGTAAACCCTCATATCTAGACAGTCGTGACCGTATAGCGAGGTGGATTTCATTTCAATATACGTAGCTGGCTATGTACGCCCCCGCTCTCCACTATTCTGGTTCTGGGGCGTCACAGATTTGTATAGCGCGGACAGTATTGAACGACATTATCATTTCTGCCAACTCATGCAACGATTCATTTTTTCCCAAAGCCGTACTCCTGATTTAGCATCATGTAGGCACCAAATTGCCCGATGCATCATAACCCACGATCGACGTTTCATATTATTTTGCAGTACGTGAAATAGTCTATCTTTTTACTAGAACCTTAAACTTTCTCGTTTATGTGAGAAACTTGTATTTTCAGAGTAGATTACTCTAAATCGATACGTTTTTTTCGAGTTCTTGACCTTAGTGGATTGGCATGCATTTAACTTGACATCGTCGATTTGAATGAATTCGAGGCAAAGAAATTTTGCTTGCGGGACAGAGTAAAAAAGAAGGGGCCGAATCACCCACCAAGTTCTTTGATCGTGCCGACCGTCGAAGCGCTTCGCAACGTTCAAGCTTTAGTTACGCGAGCTCCTGCAATGGCACCAACACTTAGTTAGGATTCCTTCTTTATTCCTTCGCTTCGAAATTCGTAGATTGTATTCAGAAAATGACGCGAAAGCACTTCATCAAAACCAAGCGACAAAAGCTCCAAGAAAATCATACAGCGGTCCGGTCCCGTCGAAGGGACTCTTATATAGAGCTCACTCGCCGAGACGCAGGCCGCTGCATCTAAGACTTATTCCAACAGAAGTCGTTCCATTAGTTGGATCGATTCTCGTAACATCCGTCCAAATTGATTTGATCGATGCCGTAAGGTGTTATCGTTTACCAAGCTCAATGATCGAGTCAGATGGCCATCTAAGTTCCCGACCGATCTGACTCGGCGCAAGCATATTATGAAGTCCGTCGCCTATCGAAGCGGGACGCTACATAATATACCACTAAGAAAAAGTTTCGTCCCGAAACTTAAGAACAAGGATCTGACCTTAAATTAGACAAACAACGCAGGGTACTTCTCCTTCATCTCCGCCTCCATTTTTCATGTCGACTCTTCAACTGAATGGTTCCGCCAAAGCACGCGGACCAAGGACATCGACCGATTTCGTAATACCTTCTCCTTACGGTCCAACATTTTAATAGGCTCCTCCGAGTAAGACAAGTCAGTACGTAGCTCCAACTGATCGAAACTAACCACGTGACTTGGATCGTGCACGTATTTTCGAAGTTATGAGACGTGAAAAATATCGTGCACATCAGCCAAGGTAGGAGGTAGTGCGATCCGATAAGCAACCGTTGCAACTCGCTCGATGATCTCGAAGGGGCCTACAAATCTCGGGCTCAACTTGCCTTTAACGCCGAACCGCATCATACCACGCATGGACGTTACTTTTAGAAACACATGGTCCCCGACCAAGAATTCTAGCGGTCGTCGACGAAGATCTGCGTAGCTCTTTTGTCGACTTTGCGCGATACGGAGTCTATCTCGGATCAAGCGGACCTTTTCGACGGCCTGCTCCACCAGTTCCCGTCCAAGCACTTGTCGCTCTCCGACTTCGTCCCAGCACTTGAGTTACTACTGATTGATACAGCTTATTGCCGCCGTCTCACAACGGTACAGGCTGGACATGATCCGACTAGATCCCGAATCTTGGAATTGGGTCGTGACAGCGTCAAACTGACTTCCTAACCTGATGCTTCAAGTCGTCTCCTTGCAACTTGTGCCATCCTGACATGGAAGGAAGAACAGAACCAGAAATTCAAACTTGGATGGACTGGAGTGTATATATATATATATATATATATATATATATATATATATATATATATATATCCCTTAGCGTCACGCGACATAATAAATGGTAAAATGGTACAAGTACAAATCTCTTCTCATAAACTCACGGTGTACTCCTCCTCCAGATTCCACAAATTTCAAACTGGACAAGTGAAGTAATTTGACCCGTCGGAGAGATTACGGTCAAGTGCATTCCACCTTGATCGGCCAGTGACCTTTTGCCAGCCATACGGATCGCATGTTGCAGCAAGAGTCCTCCCCTAGCTTGCGGTTGTAGCCTCAAAAATTGACTTTGTTATCAACGAGTACCATAAAGTAGAACTACAGTTCAGCCGAAACTAGTCGAGTATGACATCTTCACTATGAAGTGTCGGGTTTTATTTCGTTCCCGATTGAACGTCCAAATGAGAGTTGACAATAGAGTTGGTAATTTAGTCCTACATCAGATAGGCGATGGAATTATACGGTATAAATAATTGAAATTGGTTCAAACCTTATATGAGAATTTTCTTTTAAGACATACGAGTCCAATTCAATATCGCTCCTCATGGACCAACTCCGATTCAGGTCACACCGCGTTCCTAGGTAGCAGAGATGCTAAGATTATTCGACTAGCAGAAACGAGATAAGGTGGAAAAGTCTACTAGGCTGGACTAGAGGTGGACAGACGCATATATAACCAAAAAAAAGTATATAAAACAAAAGAATAAAAAAATTGGGGTGCAGGCTCCTACGTAGTTTCGTCCCTGCATATATATTGAAACTTGAGTTGGACTCAGGCTCACTAGAAGCTCGACTCAGCTTCCCCATAGGAACCTATATTTGTATGGAGTACCCAATATAGATAAGCTCGTCCACCTTTACACAGAAACAATAGTTGGTGACAAGTTTGGCCCAGAGATAAGTCATACAAGATTTTAGATTTGGACAACTCTCTATGTTTGGGGCAACTTCCAAGTTCGATATGATCCCACAAGAGGTTGAGGTCGCGGGTGATCCTTTAGGATCGGCCCACAATAAAGTTAAAAGGGCAACCAAAATTAGCTCTGGATAGGACAACCTAATCTGGGCCAGCCCATCTCGGTGATGATGACCATTTACGTATGTAGTTTTTTTTTTTTTGAATGGGATTTATGTATGTAGTTCACAAACATGCGAAGCTTGTTCACAAGTTTTTTTTTTTTGAATGGGATTTATGTATGTAGTTCCCTCGCATTTTATTTCATTAAAAGAGTTTCAAAGAAACAACAATCATGCGAAGCTTGTTCACAAACTAAAAGCACTACAAGTACATAGAGAAGAAGCAAACAGTAGTGAATATATACTTCATATTTGGCGACCATGACTAAATCTCAGTTTCTCGTGCCATGTCTTTCCATCCTTGTGTGCAATATCATTTGTAGTTGCATGTCTCGATCGTCTCTTGCTACCTTCCTTGTTGCGTCGCCAACCCATGAATAATGTGGTTGCATGAAACTTATTTGCATTTGTAGCTCATTAAAATTTTTTCAGTAAAAGTGAATATGGGTGCTTCCTAACTCCTTACTCATCTAAGATTAAATGAATTTTCAAAAAGTTTAATCCTACGACTTCGAATTATATGCATGGGGAAAAATATTGGGGAAGAGGGAGTTCTTTGTGTTTGCCGCTAGCCAGTATAAGCCATAGGATGGGATATGAACCAAAGCCATGCCTATATACCTGAGGTGCACAAAATAGTACCAGATCGTGTCATGTTAGCTAAACAAAATAATTTAGCAAAAATTAGAGGTATATGATATTTACCACACAGGTGCCCAAGGGGTTGAAAGGTCAAGAAAAGGATATGGCCACCTAAGTAAGATGCAATCAATTAATTAGCACAAATTTAGAAGAATGTCTTATATTCATGACCGTTTTTTAGCACGTGCAAATTGTGCGATCGTACAGGACCTCAAAAATTGAAGAACTCTAATTTTTTTAACCTCAGTATATGTTATTATATATGAAGCCTTCATTTGAAATTTATGCATCTCTATTTTTTAGAAACTATAGTAACGTGACCTTAGAATATCAAAAAAATACCATTTTTAAGAGTGATTTAAAAAAAAAGACTATTTTTAATATTTATATATGACCCTTAAAATATAAATAAAATATAAGAAATGATCATGTATCTATTGTGCATCTAACATCCATTGCTAATATATAAAGATCAAAAAGAGAATTCCTACTTCTATGTATTGATAATATTAGTTTAACGTAGTAAAAATATTAAGATCCTTTCAAATTTTTTGTTTTTTCATGTGTCATTAACTTTGTAAATATCTTGCTATTTTTTAAGGACTATATATGGATTATTTTATGTCCTAAATGTTGGTCAAAATTTAGTAAAATTTAAAAGGATAGTGATCGCAATCCCTCAAAAGAGAGGTTAGTCTAATCGGTTTTATGCTCTACGAGACTTTTAGATCTATAGAACAACTTGTACATGTCTCGTTTGGTTCGCGGAATCATGGGGTTGGTACTTTCCTTTCATATGTTTGGGAGCCACATGAATTGAGGAGGAAAGGAAAGTGATTCCAGAGAAATTAGGAGGAAAAATGATTCCATCCGTCCAAGTAAGAAATTACTTTTCCATCTTAAAGTATTCACTATTCCTTCTAATTTTTTTGATATTTCCAAACACCGAAAAAGAAAATTGATGGAAATTGTAATTTTCTAAAGAAAAAGATTTACCAAGGAATCGATTTCCTTTCCTTTTCTTTCCACGAACCAAACGAGGCCTTGCCTTAGGGTTTAATTCTTTTGGTGGTTGTCAGATTGTGAATCGATTCGACTACACAAACTCGAATAATTAGAACTCAGAATAATAACTTATATATATATATATATATATATATATATATATATATATATATATATATATATATATATGCTCACCGAGTAATGCCCCAAGCATACAAGACCCACTGAGAAACTGCATATATACCGCTCCATAAAACAAGATATGCAATCCGAAACCAAGGAAATGGCTGCAATATTAAGACGCAACTTGATTAGTTTCAACATAGATATGTACTGACAAGTAAAGCTTCTACATATATATTAAGATCTACCAGGCTGTTGCTTACCAGATTATTCAGGAGAGTATCAAAGAGAAGAAACACAACATTGAGGGAATGCAAACAACACATGATCTGCCAAGAGTCGAGAGACGTCATATTAAAAAAATTGTCCAAACAACACATATTCTGCCGAGAGAGATCATTACTAAAGAAGTGTGTATCAATTTCTTATTTTCTATTAATATATAGTATTTATAAGATGTGCTAGTTAAGCGACTGGAACGAGCAAAAATAAGGGTTATTTACACTTACTGTTCCTAAGTTTTGGATTCATAACGCATAATACAGTAATACTCCTACTTTTAAACTAATTCATTGACCACCTCCATGTTTTATGTTTATTACATAGAGTACTCCTACTTTACTTCGATAAAAATAAAAAGTTATAACCTATTTAACTTAAAATTTTTTTTCTAAAAGGAAGGATGGTCAGTGTAATTAGTTTAAAAGTAGAAATTACCGTGTTATAAATGCAAAACTTATAATTATGAATAGTTAGTGTAAATAACCCCAAAAATAACTTATATTGGCAGACGAATAATCACAACACAAGGCATGAAAAGTCATAAAAATAGTTTTTTAGGACATGTAGGGCCTTAAAAAGTGAAAAAAAAAGGGGTCCGGTTACCAACATTAATGAACCGGATTAAAGATCATACTATCATTTGTGTATTAAGATTTGTTGATATACCAATATTTTAATAACTACGGAGTTTGAAATGAAGTTTCATAAAATCTAGCACGAATGCATTATTGTAAACTAGTTCAAGAAATAGTGATTTAAGAAAGGCATGCCAAATCATTAAGTTATAAAGAGTTAGGAGGTGATGTGTCGAAGAATACAAGAGAGTTGCTATACATCTAAAGTCCTAAATGTAGTCAAATGTAAACTACATACTTTCTTTAATTATACAAAAAAAATCCCAGCACTATGGATTTTTCTTACAAAGTAGAATTTACAAAAACAATTACGAACTATGTATTAAAGTACACTAACCGTGCTCAAGCTGAAATTATCATCAGATAAAAATGGTACTAGAAGGCCCCAAAACACGATATCCGTCATCACTGTAGCACCTGCACTAGTCTATCAAAAGTGAATAATTTATTAACACATGCTTTAAATTTAATGAAAGATTTTATCTATGAAAGGAAGAAAACTAACACTTATCCTGCTCTAGTAAAGTAGTAGTGTAATTATATATATATTTCGTCTGTGTTTTTTCTTTCTTTCCACTTTTTAAATGTATATTACATAATAAATCTATTTTAAAATAGTATTATTTTTTAAAGTAAATTTAATTTTGAAATGATGAACATTTATTATATATAGTTATAAGTGTGTAATTATTAGTGATTTATTTATAGTTAATTTAAGCATATTTTGATATGTATGTGATTACAAAAGGCAATTTTTGGAATATTGAAGTTACGGTGAAATCTAGATTTTTTTTCTTTCTTTCTATTATATACAAGTATACATGCACGTGTGTTGCATGTATTTCATACTACTTGGAGAGAGCAAACAATAGTATTTTAAATTTTACTACTTGACAAGAGCAAAGTCCCTTAATTTTTTATTACTTGAAAAGAACAAATAACAACCCCTTAATTTTTATTCTATTATGTAATTATCTAACTACCCATGTTAAATTTAGTGAACAATTTTAAAAATATATAAAATTTATTTTTGGAAAATTATTCAAGTAAAGTTTTTTTTTTTTTTTCTTATTATATAGTAATATAGATAAGATATAAAATTTGTATATAAAGTTATAATTAAACAGGTAAGTATATGCTAAGCAAATAACTATATGGAGTGGATTATGTATCTATACTAAACAAATCAACTACATATCTTAGTTGGTAACTTCTTGGAACTTTAGCAGGACAAACAAAAGCAACAAAATACTATTGTCTTAGAGTACTAATTAGTGGCATATTTAGGGAGGCCAACCTGGTAGGCAATTTGCATTGCATATCCTAATATTTCAACTCCTTTTCCACACTTAATTTCTTGCTCCTGTTGGCTTTGTAATATTCTGCATTTGTCACTGTTATTATTTTGTTGTGATGTAAGTGTTGCACTTGCATTTATGACGAGACCCATGTTGAGAGATCCAATGTCCTCGCTTTCGCTAACTTGCTCTTTTGACTTTAGCCAGCAACCATGAGCAGATACCAGAGAGGCAATCTATAATTGGACAAGAAAAAAAGATATTTATCTAAAACAAGGTTTTTGTTCAAATAAATGCAGATTTGAAGATACTACTAATTAGGAATAATTAGTAGTATGACATATGCTTGTTTTTGTAAGCAAGCAAACGCTTAGGCCTCGTTTGGTTGGCGGAAATGAAAGGAAAGAAAAGAAAATTAATTTTTTTTTATTTCATTTTCTTTGAAAAATTGTATTTTTTTTTTGGTGTTTGAAAAGGTCAAAAAAATTGAGAGAAAAATTAAATCTCTAGGTGGGTGAGGGGAAACACTTTTCCTCCAATTTTTTTTTTCCCGTGGGATCAGTTTTCTTTCCCAAACATTTTTCTTGCCATCCAAACATAGGAAAGGAATTACTATCCATTCCTAATATCATGATTCCGTGAACCAAACATGACCTTAGGGTTGCTTCGATTGAGGGAAAAAAAGCAAAAAAGAGGAAGCAAAGTTTAGTGGAATTAATTGAAGGAAGTTAAGTGAAGGGGAGTAGAGTCAATACATATAATCTTTCTTGGATTGGAAGGAGAGTTAAGTGAGATGTGTTTGATAACTCTTGTTTGGATTTGAGGTTTTAAGTAAGAGTGATTAATCAAAATACAATAATTACCAAAATATCCTACATAAGTGATAAATTAAATTTGACTGAAATTTTAATTAGAACTTGTCAAAATATCTTCACAAATGAGGAAGCTATAGAGCAAATTCATGATATTTTATAGGACAAATAAAATATATTTATGACTTTTCAAACAAAACCTCGAGCTCAATCCTCCTCGTTAACCATCCGATTTGTGGGTTAAAGGTTAAAAAATTCTCACTTAATCCTCTATAACCTCCCCTCTTAAACCTCACCCTCAAACTAAGCATGAATTTTACTTTTTCTCACTTAACTTTCTCTCACTTAACTCTCTTATCCCTCAATCTAACAGACCCTTATGGCTTTTCTGGTTTGGTTCGTGGAAAGAAAAGTAGTTTAATTATTTCTTTATTTTTTTCCTTTAAAAAAATTATAATTTTTATCCTTTTTTGGATGTTTGAAATGGGCATAAATATAGGCAAAATATATCTTTGAACATGGATAGTTTAGTCCTAAAATTTTGTAATAAATGCAAAAAATTCGGAGAAAAAGTGATTCTTGGAGTGAGTTGAACAATAATTTCCTCTTCTATTATTCTTTCATTTGCGAACAATTTTCTTCCATAATTTTCTTTCTTTGGGAAGTATTTTTCTTTCCTTCTTCTCTCTTTTGGCATCCAAAGACAACAAATGAACAGAACTGACACAGGGATAAGTATGACATGACTTCGGGCTTGGACAATCCTCCTCTATTTAAGACAGCCATTCAAGTCCAACGTGACCTGCAAGATGTCGGGGTCGCAGGTGACCACCTCCCAGGACCTGTCCACAACAAGGATCAAGGGGCAACCAAGCTTCGGCTTGGCCAACCCAACCGGATGTGTCTGCCCTACAAATGAACACTTTTCTTTTCCAAAGTTCCGATTACGTGTACCAAATTGGGCTGGGCTTAAAGGGTGATATGAATTCTTTTACCAAGCTTTTATGAAGGAATGATGAGTAACATGATATAGTATTTAAGTTATCCAACAATTTAGTAAACATGTTGGATAACTTGATTATGCCTCTTGAATTTAGCATAATAATTTTTTATTCTAAATTAAGGTTAGCATAATAAGAAGGGTAGATCAAGGAACGTACCGCAAAATAGACGATAACTAAAACTAGAGTCCACCTACAAATAAGTTTAAAAGAAAAAGAAAAGAGTTAGGACGATACGTAATTAACTGGAAATGAGCAAAGCCATGTTATGTACAACATTTGTTCAAGTTCTATATCAAACAACAACAATATCGTTCCACCAAAGGATATAATTCATCATTAAAGAAGGCTCGATAAAAGTGGATAGTTATTTTTTTTTTTCAACAAAACCATTTCTATTTTTGCCCCTTGTATGGATGTACAATTAAGCTATCAATCTAGTTGGAATAACAATAAGATGGTAAGAAGCACGAAAACTTCAGCAACCTTCATTCTTAATTAGTATAAATTTCAGCAAAAAAAAAAAAAAAAAAAAAAAAAAAACGTTACAAAAACAATCATGAGTTTCATGAGGTGAGCTTACGGGTCTAGTTTGGATCATAGTTTGGGGATTGATATTTACTCAAACGTTCATTTTTTTGAGCCCTTGTGTGGCTAATGTTTTGGAAACGAGAGTTTGTGCCTCCAAATGAAGGAGCCTCCAATTTGGACCCAAATAATTGGTGGCATTTGCATTCCAAGTGTAGTCTAAATGAAACACAATTGCAATTCAAACTAGAATTAAATGAGTGAAAGTTACCAACGAATTTTTTTACTTTTAATGTAAGTTAATTTATTTCTTTGAACTTAAGACACTTTCTTATAAGAGTCCTCAGTTATCCGAGGGTCCAACCTAGTTTAATTAATGCAGTCTTGTATGAAATTAAATAAATAAATATTGGAGTTAGTTTTGTATAAATAAATACACAGTTTTGTGACATAACTTGTTTTAAAGGCTCTGGGCTAAGATCCAAGGGGCTCTACGATTTAGCTTCTAACCTATATCACCTTAGGCCCTCAGGATTTTAAGTTAGGGTCTGCTTGGCAATTATAGGGGTAGCGATTCTTGGGTGTTTTTAGAGTAGCGAAAATGAACGGTAATGAGCAGTCCGGTTTTTGGTGGTTTTAAGTAGTGGTTTTTAAACCACTTCAATTCATGCTTGGTAATTCACTAACCAGCGATTTCTGAAATTTTCTACAATAATAAAATTACCTTTACGTCCATATATAAATAAAAGTTATTCATGATAAAATAAATCCAACTAGTAGGAGATATATCATATGAATATGATGTTGACAGCTGGTGGTGCATAGGGTCAAATCACGGGGGTTGGCCATCTACAAATCCAAAGTGTTGAAATCGCATATATTATTTCAAATATAGCAACAATAAAATTAATTAGCAATTGAAAGCAAACAATAACAAATAAAATTTCAAATACAAAAATAAGAAAGATACATGCATGTGTGTAGCCATATAGGCATGTTGGACATAATGATGCATGCATGCACTATGGGTTTGTTGGCATGTGGGAAAGTGATGCATGCATATGCATGTATAGATGAGGGAAGAATGATGCATATTGTGGGTTAGTGCATTTGTATGCTTTGTGGGTCTGTTGGGCATGTAGGGACGATTGAAAGTTGGACAATTAATAAAAACTAATCTGGAGGCGGGAAGGAGCGGCGGGAAGAAGAAACATGGAGAGAAAAAAATAGGGTTTAGTAGTTATTAGTTATATTTATATTATTTTGGTGAGGATATAAACGGAATAAAATAATAAAGCCACCCAAAACCCACCGATTTGGGGTGTTTATAAAGCCATCCAAAAATACATTACACCGGTTTTGGGAGGTTTTTGAGCCGACCATATCCAGTGGCTCAAAAAAGTTACCAAGCACGGGTTTTTATAAACGGTCGGTTTAAAAATACCCCAAAGCTGGTGAAAACACCGTTACCAAGCAGACCCTAGTGTTCGACAACCATAAACAATTGGAAACGCTAAAGCTTATTTTTATTAATTTCTGTTAAATAAAGTAAGAAACTTTACATTTCTTTTCCACCAAAAACTACAACAAAGAACTAACTTAATATTATTTGAAATTCAACTTTGTGGTTCCATAAACTCTTTAAATCAACATAATCAAATAAAAGTTGAGGGCTTTACAACTTTTTTGATTTTTAATTAGCCTATAATACGTACACTAGATTGTTACATTAATTTTTTTTAGGACACAAAGAAAATATTTCCATCACAAATTTTCCACAAAATGTAGTGTTTGATAGCTTATATTTTCCATGGAATTATTTTCCAAAAAACTATCATTTTCCATATTTTCTTCTAAAATGGTGGAAAATAAAACTTGTCCAACCCATAGGAAAATATTATTTTCCATGGAAAATAACTATTTACCATGAAAAATAATGACAATCAAACACCCAAATTAAGTTTTCCATAGAAATTTTTTAAAATTCCATGGAATTTTTTTCCTAGGAAAATAATTCCATGGAATTAATTTCATTTCCATATCTTTTCCACCTTGCAATCAAACGCACCCTAATTGGTTAAAAGAACAAAAACTAATAAGAAGACCTTTTCCAAGGAAGAGTTTTTTCATTTGTTTTACTTTCGAGTTGATAAACACACTCTAAAATAGCATTCAAGGCCAATTTTGAAAAGAGTAAACAAAAACAAGAATACAAAAACTCATGTGTAAAGAACTATCTTACACACAAAGGTAGTTGGTATTTATTTGGACCATTACGTAGGAAGATCCGTCTAAATTAGGCCTCTCAAAGGCAGTTTTTAATTAAAATTTATCATTTTCTCAATTACTTTCTTTAATGTTTCTTTTAAACTTTTATGTCCCCTAGAATCTTTTTTCTCATTACTTTATACATTATACTAGTATATATGTACATGCATTGCATGTATTTCATAGATTATTACTAGAAAGACTAAAAGATATACATTGTAATTATTTTAGTAAAGTTATTAAGAATACTTAAAAAGTTAAAAAAATAGCTTAGTTGTCTTAATTATTTAATTATTTTATTAGTATTATCATATATATTATTATATCTATTAAGACTATTTAGGAAGACCAAAAGATAATTTCTATAATTACCTAGATGTCCCTGTTAACTTTAATGAATAATTTTACTTAGTAAATGTATATAAGGGCATATTTGGTAATCAATTTTTTACGGTGAAACTGGACTTTTATTATTATATAATAGTTTGAAAAATAGCTAGCTGCTTAAATTATTTTAAAATGATTATTATATTATTATGTATATTATGACTATTTAGGAAGACTAAAAGACAGTTTTTTGTAATTATCTAGTTGCCTCTATTAACTTTAATGAATAATTTTAATTAGTAACCATATACAAGTGTTATTTGGAAAAAAAAGTTTTACGATGATGCTGAAATTTTGATGATATAATAGTATAGATATTAAGACTATATAGGAATACCAAAACATAGCTCCCGTAATTGACTATATGCTCTTATTAGTTTTAATTGGTAAACATATGCATGAATATATTTGAAAAAAAAAGTTTCATGATGAAACTGAACTTTTCTGTAATATAGATATACCAAACTACAAAAAAAAAAACCTAATTAGTATGTATAAATCAAATAACTTCTTTTCCCCTTTAACTACATTTTTTCTCATAGAAAAGAGGTAGAGGTACGTGGTTCACAAGGAATAAACTTTAGCGCAGACGGTAAAGAAGACTTTGAAAAGACAATACTATAATATTTATGGCTAATTAGCATTTAGACAATGAATTTTATATTAACTTAGAGTTTAAGTTCTGACTTATTGTTCAATTAAAAATTTTGGATCTTGAATTTTTATTTTGGTTTTTTTTTTTTTTTCCTAATAGGGAAGTTTTATTGTCATGTATGGAATGGAGTGTATAATAGAAAGAAAAAAAAAGTTTAAGCTTTTTTAATTGGACATGTTAGGATTTAAATTTTAAACTGATATAAAATTCAACATCCAAACACTAATTAGTCCTAATTTTTATATATAGGATGCACAACCTATCAAGTACGGTAGAAAATCTATTTCCTTGATTCGATATAGTATTCACAATTGAGTGTTCGGACTATTGACATAACCAAAACGTTCCAATATTACAAACTTTGTCCGCTTGTTGGTTTAAAGTTTGTCATTTGCTTGACAAGTTGTTTCCACTCTTTATGACTCTCCTCCTTTCAACAACCACCACCAAAATTATACCTTTTTGTTCTCAACCCTTACACTACGTTTGGGAAGGAGGGGAAATAGAGGGAGGAAAAATTTTGAGGGAAAAGTGGAGGAAAAATTAGAAACTAAGTTGTTTGGAAAGGGAGGAAAGAAATAGGAGGAGAGGAATCTGGAGGGAAAATTTTGGTAGGCCCCACCAAAAAATTTTCCTCCCAAAACCGAGAGGAAAGTGTACGTGATTGAGGGAATTGGGTAATATTTACCCAATTACCCCTCAATCAATTCTCTTTCTTTTTCTAGGTTGTCCGTTCATATTCTTTTTCTTATTTTTTTCTTCGAGTAGTATATATATTTCTCTCCTATCAGCTTACATATCACAAAAATATTATCTGTTGTGATTGCTACATATCAGGTAATCAAACTATCTTATCCCTTTTATTTTGTTCTATTTTTAAATCTTGTTGATTTTAAATTTTGTTCAAATATGTAACTTACGTCAATTTCTGTACATGAAGTTTCTGTGTAGTTTGTTTAAACAAATATTTAACAAACTATCTTATCACAAGATTAAACAAATATGTCTCTATTTTTAAATATAAGATTTCTTTTGTTTATGAGGTGTCTTATAGATTTATTTATTAGTTAACTTCATATATATATTACTGGATTAGTTAATCTACAACTCACGTTATGAGACATCTCATAAATAAAACTTACGGATGAGTTTAACTCCTATCATTGATTATTTTAAAAATCATGAAAAAGTTAAGGACAAATCAGTAATTTTATCTATCTCCCACAAACAAACAAAAGTTAATTTTTTATTTTCCTCTCCTCATTTTTCGGTCATCCAAACAAGAAGAGGTAAAGTTAACTTTCCTCTCCCTCCCCTCCTATGTTCCCAAACATAGTGTTAGTAGTCAAAATCAGGCTTCCTTGAAAAATCATCATTAGTTATTGGAACTCTAGAATGCAATCCGATCCCAAAATTCTAGTAAAAAGCTAATTGTATAATGGATTGGGACTACATAAGAATAGTAAACAACTATGTTTCATGTCCAACTGAGAAAGTTGATATTTATTTCATCCCACATTTCCATTCTCCTAGTGCTCGGTAGTTGTGGCAGTTGTGCCGACCTATGGTAGCAAAAAAAAAAAAAAAAAAAGATGGAAGACTGAGTTCTCCAAATGTTGCCTAGTTGTCTTTAATTTGAAGATGTGGTAAAGATGATTTAGAATGTGAAGTTGTGTTTACTATAGTAATTTAGTTATATTCTTAATTTATTAAAGACAAATGTTAAGGACATTTTTACTGAGGGATGATACATGATAGAAGTATATTTCATGATTGTCATAATTTTGACAGACCCACAATGAGTTAGGACCGTCAAATTTTGGCAGTCGCGAAAAATATCCATTGGTGAATCAAAACCTAAAATTAGAATGCATGCATGCACTTGAAGGAAGAGGGGGTACGTAGAGAAGATCGTTACGTGGTATAGAAGTAGAAGGCGAAGGAGCCGAAAACATGACAGGTCCGGTACAGCATCCACGACATGATCACGGTCGCGAAGGACCGGTATGCCAGCAGCCAGAGGGGGTGGACCTTCCTCCAGCACGACGTCCACAGGTCCGACGCTCTCGGTCGGCCATCCCCCACCAGTTTCAGCGCGACGGCCCTCGCCGCCACCAATGGAGCGGCGACGATCACAGCGCAGACGATGACCTGCCATTGGGACCAGAGCAATGTCTCTTCCTCCTCGATGGTCGTCGATGACATTGGCTTCGGTTCCATCTAGTCGTGCTCTTTTTTAAGTGCTGAGAAAGTACTCTTTAGAAATCTGTATAAATAGAGAGAGAGAGAGAGAGAGAGAGAGAGAGAGAGAGAGAGGGCAATTGTACTCCCAAATGAGCATAGACGTAGCAAAACTCCTGTAAAATTCTAACAGTGACTCACCACGGAACTACAAATGGCTACGTACGAATGAATTATTCTCCCTGCTGTCGCTTACAGTCTTTACGGAACTACAAAATTGCCAAAAACGACAGAGCACAACTAAGGTGTCACTAGAATAATTTAGCTTTAATAGCATTAACAACTTACTAATTTATTAATAAAAAAAATAAAAAAAATATCATATGGAAGGACGTTTAACACAAAAAAACGTCATACAAATGGATGTTCCCCTTAAATTTTATTTTTATTTTGTTGAAAATGCCCAGGTAGAGCGTAACTTGTGTAAAAAATCTCCTATGTATATGTATTTGGTTAAAATGAGGATTTAGACCCTCAAATCTTTTCTTAAATCTTAGTACTCCACGAGCTAATCACAAAGTCCTAATATTCTGATATTAGAAATACATGTACATTTATATATATATATATATATATATATAATATATATATATATATATATATAATCCTCTAGTCTAGTGGTAGTGGTGATGTTGGAAATTATTCCAAAATTAAAATCTGCAAACAAAATAAAATAAAGTAAATGTTACCGGCCTTCGGGAAAGTCGCGCACGAAGCACTGTCCTAAGAGTTGATTCGGGTCTATGTGCAGACTTGTTCCGAATGCTCCTAGTGGTAAAACTTCCGCTCTACCGGTATCTCCTCGTCGCACACAACTCGGAAAGAGCGACCCCGAACTTAGCTTTTCTGCCCAGAGCACAAACCGAAGAACAATGCTTTGAATTGAACAAGAGAGAATGAGAGGGAGAGAGTGGAGTGTAGATTGTGATTTTTATTGAAAGGATGCTCTCTTATATAGCATTAAGCATATGCTAAAGATAGTCATGCTTAAAATAGCCTATACTAAAATTAGCCAAAAGAGGCTAAGTCTCCAACTTAAAAATGACACATGTTGAAGACTTGGCTTTTGAGGACTTGGCTTTTGCATGTAACATGCAACAATTCTCCCCCAAAAGTCAAGTTCCGAAAAACATAGAGATGACAAGGGAATAAGAATTGATAGAGGATTTCTGGGCAAAAATATATTATGCATAGATGAGATGGACTACAGCCTTGAATCTCACTTAGTTACTATTGTCTTTGTCTGAAAAGTGCTTGATGGACTATGCCTTGAATCAGACTTCTTGAACCAGATTCAGAAAATAGCACACATAATACGCTAGAGGTTCTTTGGGTCTATCGGGTGGCGCTTTGATTGGCCATGCGCACTTTTACATTTCATGAGAGTTGTCTAGGATCGTCCTGTCCTATAGTCGCGGCCTTCACGACCTCTCATATAGGTAAGTCCTCAAGGGTTGGTGATATGTATCAACCCTGCATATCATGCTTGGACTTATTAAGAGTTTAAACTCACCCTAACCATATCACACCGGAACACTGTCACCATAGGATAGGTATCAATGTACACATGTACAGCCTCATGGGCTTTTATTTTAAAGAGAATTTAATCTCAAGGTCAGTGTTCCATATTAGTCACCTAGTCCAGTTTGTTCCTACCTATTGAACCAGATTCTTGGGATCTCCAGTCAGAATCGGTTGGGTTGCCACTGCTGGTGACTAAATTATGGGCTTAACCCCATCCCCCTCGATGATTCTAGGATCAATGTCCTAGACAGACCCTTCGTCAAGTGGTCTGCAAGGTTCTTTTCTGACTTTATATAGTCAAGAACCACATATTTGCCCAATAGGCTCTTTATAGACTTGAAGCGCAGCTGCAGGTGCCTGTTCATCTTAGCATTCACAGAATCATGCTTTAGTAGTTCAATAACAGATTTATTATCACAATTGATAGAAATTGCAGGAACAGAAATATGATAAACAGGTATATGTATAATTAGATTTCTAAGCCATTCGACTTCTAAACAAGTAGTGTCAAGAGCTATCATTTCAGAGTCCATTGTACTCCTAGCTATGATAGTTTATTTGCATGAACTCCAGGAGACTGCTCCTCCTAGAGTAAAAACATATCCAGTAGTGAATTTACATCATGTGAATCAGTTACCCAGTTTGCATCTGAATAACCTATAATATCAGGGTGTCTAGAATAATGAAGTTTATAATCTAGAGTACCTCTAAGATATCTAAATACTCTATCCAATGCAGTCCAATGTGACTGATTTGGGTTTCCGGTATATCTACTAAGTCTCCAATAGCAAATGCAATATCGGGTCTGGTTCTATTTGATATGTACATAAGGGACCCTATCTTCTGTGAATATATATGTTGTTCTATAGGTGATCCTTCATTCTTCTTGAGGCCAACATTACTGTCATTAGGAGTAAGGGCAGGTTTTTTGTAAAATACTCAAACTTTCTTAGCATTTTCTCAATTGAATGTACTAAAGATAGAGTATAGCCCTTTTGCATTTGGACACTTGCATTCCTAGGATCAAGTTGGCTTCGCCTAGGTCTTTCATATCAAACTGGTTAGATAAATAATTCTTAGTGTTATTTAACAGTTCTAGTGAAGATCCTAGAATAAGGATATCATCAACATACAAGCATAAAATGACACAACTTCCACTAGAATTTTTAGAGTATATACATTTGTCATACTCATTTGGCAAGAAACCATATTCTATAATCACTTTATCAAATTTGTTGTGCCATTGCTTGGGAGCTTGCTTTAGGCCATAAAGTGATTTTACTAATCTGCAAACTTTCTTTTCTTGACCTTTAGCAATAAAACCTTCAGGTTGCTCCATGTAGATCTCTTCTTCTAGATCTCCATTCAAAAATGCTATTTTTATCCATTTGATGGATCAGCATGTTATGAATGGATGCTAAGGCTAGAAGGGTTCTAATAGAAATAATCCTAGCTACAGGAGAATATATATCAAAATAATCTAATCCCTTTTTCTGAGTGAAACCCTTGGCTACTAATCTAGCTTTGTTTCTCTATAGTACCGTCAGCTCTGAGTTTCTTTTTGAAGATCCACTTGCAACCTATGGGTTTACTACCTAAAGGTAGATCTGCAAGAAACCAAGTATTATTCTCCATAATAGAGTTATACTCATTGTTTATGGCTTCTTTCCAGAAAGGAGCATCAGAAGAAGATATTGCTTCTTCGTAAGTTGTGGATCACCCTCTATCAAATAAGTGAAGAAGCCTTCCCCTAAATTCCTTTCAATCCTTCCTCTTTTATTCTTCTAGGTTCTAAGTCTTGTTCAGGTTGTGAGCTTGATGAATGGCAATAGGAACTGTAGAAGGATCTAGGAAAGAACTTGAGGGGTTGGAAGAAATTTTATCCTTAAAAGGAATATATTCTCAAAGTAAACTACATCTCTAGCTTCTATAATGGTATTGTTAGAAATTTCATTTACTTCAGAATTAGTCACTAGAAATCTATTGTCATTGCTATCTAAGGCATATCCTATGAACATACCATCTACGGTCTTAGGTCCAATCTTTTTTTTTGGTTCAGGAATTCCAACTTTTGCTAGACATCCCCAAACTTTGAGGTAATGGACTCTAGGAGTTCTACCTTTCCATAATTCATAGGGAGTCTTATCCTTAGATTTACTGGAATCCTATTTAGGATGTAGCAAGCTGTTAATAAGGCTTCTCCCACAAGTTATCAGGAGCACCTGAGCTGAGAAGCATGGCATTCACCATGTCTAACAGAGTGCGATTCTTTCTTTCAGCAACTCCGTTGGATTGTGGTGAATAAGGAGCAGTCACCTCATGAATTATTCCGTGTTCTTCACAGAAGTTAGTCAGTTCGTTTGAGGTATACTCTCCGTCACGATCAGATCTAAAGATCTTAATCCTTTTCTCTAATTGGTTTTCAGCTTCTGATTTGTAAACCTTGAATCTATCTAGAACTTCATCTTTGGTTTTGAGAAGGTAGGTATAGCAATACTTTGAACAATCATCTATAAATGTGACAAAGTTTTTCTACCGCCTCGAGTCAAAATCCTATTTGAATCACAAACATCACTATGAACTAGTTCTAGAAGATCAGAATTCCTTTCTACGGATTTGAATGGTAGTCTAGAATGTTTGACTTGAACACAAATCTCACACTTGTCTTTATTATCTACAGGAGACTTGGGAATAAGATTTAGGTTCATCATCCTACCAAGGGAACCCAGGTTCACATGACCTAGTCTACCATGCCATACATTGGAAGATTCTACATTGGAAACAATAGGAGAAGGATCAACATTTTATTTACAGTACTGAGAATAAACACCATCCTTTACAAACCTTAACCAACAAAGGACTCATTCTTAGAAAATAAACTTTATTAGCTTCCATTACAGTCTTGTAACCAGATGCTACAAGAAGGGAACCGCTAATAAATTTCTCCTAACAGTCGGCACATGAAGAACATCATGAAGAGACAGAATTTTTTCTGATGTCATCTTCAGATCTATTCTTTCTCTTCCTACAATTTGTACCGTAGAGCCATCTCCTAGGGTTATGCCTCCTCCACATGATACCTGATAGTTTGAAAAACATGAGCGATCAAATGAAACATGAACATTAGCTCCAGAATCCAACCACCAGTCATCAGAATGGTAAGAAATATTAACTAAGGGTTGGTAAGTCACAGACCTGAAGGAACCAGAAGACCCATTCAGAATCATGTTGGCTTCTGGTTTGGCTGGGCCTTTCCCCCTTTAGAAAGTCTTGATTGGTTCCTTTTCCTTTGGAAACAGTTGATGGCCGTGTGGTTTGTTCTACCACACACAAAACAAAATCTTCCTTGATCTTGAGTCTGACCAAGGTTTCTAGGTTTTTGGAGTTGCGGTGTTGACAATTCTGGTGGTTCTGGTGATGAGGCTGAACAATATTCTTCTTCTTGAAGATATTATTCTTGGGCTTGTGAGGATTATTAGGATTAGGTTTGCTATGGGATGACTCTACTAGGTTTACCTTAGCCTTAGTCTCAGTCTTGGAGTTAGACCTTAGCCTAAGTTGTTCTTCAACTCTAATTTGCTTCAGTACTTGGGCAAAAGTAAGGTCACCTTGGGTACGATAGAGGTCCTTTTTTACATCAGACCAAGAAGGAGGGAGCTTATCTACTAGGTAAGCTATCTTATGTTCAGCTGAAAAGGTTGTACCTTTAGCTTGAATGTCACAAATTTTTGAATTCATGGATTTTTCATTCATAGGTTTGTCATCTACCATGAAATACTTATTAAATGCTGAAGAAGTGAATCTTTCAATTCCAGCATCACACCAATCATCAACCATATTCATCTTCTAAAGCATTCCAACGTTCTTTGGCGCTTTTATATTCAAAGAATATATCATAAAGTGAATCAGATAAAGCGCTTAGAATTCGATGGAAGCAGTGAAAGTCTATTTTCTTAGGGGTTTTAGGTTTGGAGGAACTGGAGGGTTTGGACATTCCTATGTCAGACTCAGTGTCGTCAGAATCATTTATGATGGGTGTGGAACATCAATGGCTGAAATCAGTCCTAAAGTGGTGAGCCGAAATTCATTTGACTCTGCCACCTCTTGAAGTGGGTGCCATCAAACTTGGCTGGCTTAGCAGTCGAAGTCTCGTCTTTGGTAGACATGATTTCTAAGGTCTGAAAATAAAATAAAATATTTACTCAATAAGATGGATTAAGCTAAAACTTAACAATTTAAATGATTTTTGGTAATAGACCTTTAAAATTTTAGTTTTTTAAGTTTTGATAGGTTGGGTTATGTAATGACCATTGTTCGTATTACGTATCTCGGTATACGTGTACGTATTTAGACCCGTATTGCATGGTTCACCAACTTGACTTGGTTCGGCTTGGTTTTGTATGGTTCGGTTTTGCTTGATTTTAATGAACCAAACCACTCCCACCTACCACCTTCATTAAATATCCCACCTACCACCATCCCCATTAATATCCCACCACACATTTCTCTCTCCTCATTAACTCTTCTTCTTCCCCACCATTACTTCTCCACCAACCTGAGGCAAGTGCACCTTGCTTCATGGAGGAAGTCCATTTTTATTGTTTCATTGTCTTCCTCACGTGTTTCTAACCCACTTTAGTACTTAACATTTTTCATTTCCATGGTTAAATTTTTGTAAATCTAGCTTTGTGGTATTTTCGGTTTCAGGAGCTTTGAGCTATAAAACTTGTATATTTTGCTAGTTGATGATCCCATGTTGCAGAGAATTTCGTTCGGTCCAAATTTGACCTACGGGATTTTGCTCAGCCGCATGGCCATTAAATACTTGTGCAAGCAACGGTGCTTAGCCGCATATGGGCTTGGGCAGTTGCATGAGCATTAATTAATAAGTACTCAGCAATATAGCAGCATGCAATTAATTGCATGGCAAAAAGCCGCATGGCCCTCCACTACATGTGCCGCATATGGCCTTAGCCTCAGCCGCATGCATATAGTTAACGCCTTCTATTAATGCATGCATGTTAACATTTTAGCTTTAGCCACATGTCAAATCAAGCACTAGTGCATTAGCATTTTAGCATGAGTTGCATTTTTACTTCTGTATGCAAGCGTGCAAGCTTGCTCAAATGAGCCGCATAAACAAGCATAGCCGCATATGCTCCATTAGAAAATGCATTAGGAATGAATACATTCTCACAAATGCATTCACACATCTATCAGCAAGCATTTAGAATAAATGCTTTCCATCATTTGTCATTTGCTTGGAATACCAAGCATTAGTAATAAATGCTTCCCATCATTGCTTGGAACGTCAAGCATTAGCAATAAATGCTTTCTAAAGCATTCACGTGCTTGGGAATTTATGCCTTAGCACAAAAATGCCCTAGCCTGTGAAATTTTTGGCTTGGAATACAAGCATAGCTGCATATGCATGGTATTAAAGCATTTTTGCATGCATGCATGGCCATTAGTTAGCTAGCCGTATGAGCACACTGGTGTGCTTAGCCGCATAAGGCCATTCCGAAGTTGGCCGCATGACTTTTCTTTGGCTTGCATAGGAACAGTACTTGGCCGCATGCTAATTAGTGACCCGCATATGGGAAGAAGTCAGCTGCATGCATGTGCATGCAATATACATTAAATATATATTAATATATTTGTATTAATATAATGCATATTAATTTAATGAATATTGTTATTTAATAATATATTATTTAATGCATTATATATTAATGCATTATATTAAATATATTATGTATTTGCCTGCAAGCATGCATGTTCAGCCGCATATGGCCAATTACAAAGCTGGCCGCATGGGAATAATTCCTAGCCGCATGGATATTGGCCATTAATTAATTGTGGCCGCATGGCCTTAGCTATAATTTTAGCCGTACACACAATTAATATTAAATTCCTAAACGTATGCGGGTGCCATATTAAATTTACGTATGTTCCCTGACACGATGGTGACCCGTTGTGGTACACTTTTGACATGACATGATAGTGGCCCGACGCGCGCACACTTGACAGTGAACATGACATGACAAGATTGGATGGCCTAGACACCGTGGATGATTGTGTTTGTACAATTAAATCGGTAGTGTTTGCATCATGTCTAGGACAGGGATCCCTGAGTACCACGGTCAGGGGTACCTACTGTAAATGCCAAGGCTAACAACTAGAATAATTCAGTAGTCATGAGAGATTTCCCCAGCTACAGGCGATCCCGTTATCCCGGCCACCATTGTGGGATTTGCAGCCTGCCGACGAGTGGGGCACAAGTCTAAATTTACTGATATATGGAAAGAACAATGTACTGCTTAATGAACCAAGTCGCCTGGATAACCTGGATTAGCTGCAGGGCTTGTGGCTGGAGGAACATCTCACTGCATATCGTGATAACGCTAGTTAGTTAATGTAGAAAGCCGTAGTCTCTGATTGGCCGGGAACGATTGTATGGTACAGTTTAGTGCGATATTGTAGGCTTGATCGCACGATTGTCACTTTTAACAATAAAGATCAGAGGCTAAGTTCTGTTCAGGTGAAGGTTACAATCCCGTCCTTGTTTGGTTTACGGGTTGTAACCTGGCTTCCGGAGCAGTTCTAATCCTTTTTCGTTTATTGTCTTATTGCACCCTACGTCACGCTTGTAATGTTTTACCTTACCAACAGGAATTGGAGATGGAGTTATATTCAGGTGAAGGTTACAACCCGGTCCTTTTTTGGTTTAAGGGTTGTGACCTGGCTACTTGAATGGTTCCTCGTACTACATTATGATTGTTGTTATTTTTTTTTACTTCAAGTTCTTTTAACTGCTTTAGTATATTTTCTGTTATGCTGGTTTTAGTTCTTAAGTGAAGTCTCCTTTGTGGCACTTGCTCTTTTGGGATCTGACCCAGCTGGTTTTGTGTGGCCAGATTTCAGAGCAGCTTCAAAGGATCTACCGACCTTCCAGCCCGATGGTGACCATCAGGCGTGACCAGGGCGAGTGGGTTTATTTTTGCTCTTCCACTCTATTATAAAAATTCTATTTTAAGGCGTTTAGCGGCGAGCACCTGTTAGCTCGTATTGCATACCTTATTATTGTCTGCCTACTGGCTGTAACATGATTGACAGATCCTAGGGTTGATCATGTATGACTAAACTCTTGCTAGTCCTCACATTTTGTAACGACTAGCTTCATGATCAACTGAATATATAATATTTGGGACCTTATTTTTGTATATTTGGTGATCTTACATCTTGTAACCTTACTTGCTTGCTTGAGATTGAGACAGTTAGGCTTGTTATTGACCATAGGAGACTGATGGATTGTAGCTAAACCCTCATATATCTAGACAGCCGTGACCGTATAGTGGGGTGGATTCCATTTCATTATACGTAGCTGGCTATGTATGCCCCGCTCTCCAGTATTCTGGTTCTGGGACGTTACATGGTTTAAGTGGTGGCCCATACAGGTCTTGTAAATCAAGATATGTGAGGGTTTACTGAATAGATGTCTCAATCAGCACTCGCCCTTGATCTCTGCCAGTATCTTCTAATCCCTGAGATTCTGACCTGATCACATGCTTGTATCGTTGATCTGTCTTGGTCCTTCCTTATTGTTCCCTATGTCGTCTTCTTCAGCGGTATTGTTCCTGGACCTGCCGATCAGCAAGCGACGTACCTCCCGTGGACAACAGCAACCAGAAGACCAGGCCCAGCACTCAGGAGCAGCCTCCCGGAGATCCAGAACCCCCGGTGCAGTCAGCCCAGCCCGCGAGGCAGGGTGATGGAGCCTTGGTTGGACTTTCAGGGAGCTGCTTGCATCACAGAACCGTCGAGGAGATGCCTTGCATCAGGCAGTGGCAGATGCTCTAGAAAGAGATGGACATCATGGGAACAGTGCATCGAACAGTTTTAAGCGCCTGAACCCTCCATTTTTGATGCAGCGAAGACGCTATCGCTGCTGATACGTGGCTTCAGGACACAGAGGTGATATTGGAAGCAGCGAAGACCCCAGAAGATGAGAAGGTGGCCGTGGTGAGCCTGCAGTTATTGGATCTAGCCCGCAGCTGGTGGGCGGCACAGGCCGTTGGATTGGTGGCGCCTATTGCTTGGACATTATTCCGTGAGAGGTTCCGGGCCAAGTACTTCGATGCGGTGGCTCGGTACGATCTACAGACCAAGTTCACCAATTTGAAGCAGATGGGCCGGACGGTCGATGGGTATACGGCCGAGTTTTCCAGGCTTAGTCGGTTTGCTTCCACCTTGGTGGCGACCGAGTTCGATAGAGCCCAGCGATTTCAGCAGGGACTCCACCTAGAGATTTTGCTGGCGGTGGAGCAGTTTGAGCATCAGACTTTTGATGCGGTATTAAGGGCAGCTAGGAGGCATGAGTATACCTCCCAGAGGATTTGGACAGGCCGAAGGTCGAAAGCGATCTCACGGCCTATGAATCAGTCGTCAGCCCCAGTCCCGGCAGCCAGAGCTTTGACCATTGAGCTCCGGAAAGGGCAGCATCAGTTACGTCAGTTAACATTCAACCCCGACGTATCCTCAGCAGCAGAAGCAGAAGCAGTCTTCGCCCATGGGCTGCTCTTATTGTGGAAAGCTTGGACTTGTTGTTTCAGAGTGTCGCAAGGCTCGAGGATTGTGTTTGCTTTGTGGAGCACCAGACCACAAGGTAGGGTCCTGCCCATTTAGGACTGACTCATCACCAGCCAGGACCAGTTCATCAGTGAGGGGACCACCCTAGTACCAGTCCAGCAGCAGTTTCCATCCCGAGGCCGTTGCCGATGCAGACCCAGGCTTTTCATCAGCAAAGGCCTCAGCAGTTTGTCCAGCGCAAGCCCAGAATAGGCACGAGGATTCCAGCAGAGAGGGCCGGCACCCGGAGGACATGTCAAGTGTTGGCTTTGACCATGGGAGCAGAAGGAGTGGCACCAGGTGAGGTAGTGTAGATACTATTCTCGTCAACACTTTTTTGGCTTCAATGTTATTTGATTCTGGTGCATCGCATTATTTATGTCTGTACAATTTGCGACACGGATAGGACTGGAGCCCGAGTCATTATCAGTAAGGCTCAATATACTTACTGGTAATGGTCTTGTGGGAGTAGATAGAGTGTTTTCCTCGTGTCGGATCGTGGTTAGCGGTAGAGAGTTTCCGTTAGGCTGATAGAATTCCCGATGGCCGATTATGATGTGGTCTTAGGATGGATTGGTTAAGGGACCAATATGCTAGGATAGACTGCCATATTAGCAGGGTTGTTTTTAGCATTCCAGGCGAGCCAGAATTTTTTTTCTCGAGGCAAAGTGGAACCTTCTCCTCCAGTATTGCGGATGGCCGTAGCAGCAGTGCAGTTACCCGGATAGTCGAGAATTTCCAGATGTTTTCCCGAAAGACTTCCAGGAATGCGCCAGAACGGAAGGTCGAGTTTACTATCGACTTGATCCCCGGGACAGCACCAGTGTCCGAGAGAGTCTACAGGATGGCGCCGTCAGAGTTGGAGTATTATACAAGATGATTGAAGAACTAGAACCAAGGATTCATTCGTGCAAGTGGATCGCCTTAGGGAGCCCCGATGCTTCTTGTGAAAAAGAAGATGGTACGTCCAGATTATGCATTGACTATCGTACTTGAACTGGTGACAATCAAGAACAGATATCCTCTCCCCAGGATAGATGACTTGTTTGATCAACTCAGAGGACGGCAGTATTTTTGAAGATTGATTTGCGGTCAGGATACCTCCAGATCAGAGTCAGAGAGCAGGACATCCCGAAGACAGCTTTCAGAACCAGATATGGGCATTGGGAATTACTTGTTATGCCCTTTGGAGCGACCAATGCGGGCTATATTCATGGACCTCATGAATCGTATTCATGCCTTATTTGGATCAGTTCGTGATCGTGTTCATAGATGATATCCTGGTTTACAGCAAGAGTGAAGCAAAGCATGAGCAGCATCTCAGAGTTGTCCTCCAGATTCTCCGAGAGCACCAGTTGTATGCCAAGTTCAGTAAATACGAGTTCTGGCTCGATTACATTTCATACTTGGGTCATATCATCACCAGAGGGAGTTGAAGTGGATCCCCAGAAAATAGTGGCTATCGAAACCTGGCCAGTGCCCCGCACAGTTGCAGAAGTTGCAGTTTTTTGGATTGGCCGGCTATTACCGGAGATTTATTTCGGACTTTGCTCAGATATCAGCGCCATTGACACAGTTGACCCGCAAGGATGTGCATTTGCTTGGACAGCAGAATATCAGGAATCTTTTGAGAAGCTGAAGCGAGGCTTGATGACGGCACCCGTTCTCACACTTCCAGATGGGACCGAAGGATTTTCAGTGTACTGTGACGCTTCAGGCAGAGGTTTAGGATGTGTTTTGATGCAGCATGGAAAGGTAATAGCTTGTGCGTCACGACAACTTCGTGATCATGAGAGAAATATACCCAACCCATGACTTAGAGCTGGCAGCTGTAGTGTTTGCACTTAAGTTTGGAGACACTACCTGTATGGAGATAGGGTGGAGATTTTCACCGACCACAAGAGCCTGAAGTATGTTTTACCCAAAGGACCTTAATATGCGCCTGTAAAACCCCTAAATTTCTACTATATTTTTATTATTAAAATTTGTACGGATTTAAAATTTTGTATTATACGTCGCATAGTCGTATTGTACGTTGTGCGCAAACGACGTATTTCGTAATTGCTCGTCGAGTACGAATATGGACGAGCGTACATATTTTTAGAAAAATATTTTAATTTTAATTTTTATAGTTCAAAATAATTTATATATAAATACTTTGCTATCATACAAGAATTGCTAAGTTTGTTCTCTTCATTTTAAAGGCTCTTCAACTACTAATAATAAATAATATTTTTATTGTATACTAAAAAAATATATTTATGTAAATATTATTTGTGCATACATATATCATAATTATTTATTACCTTATTTTTAAATAAATAGTGTAATTTTTGAAATTATTATTACTCATTTTTGGAAAACATATTTTTGAAATATTTGTGACAATTTAAAATTTTGATTTGTTCATGGATACATTTAAATAGTAAAATAATATCTATATTTGAAAATTGATTATCTTAATTGTTTTTTTAAAAATAAAAGATAGAATTTAAATTAGATTTGAATTTGATTTTGATTTTGATTGATTTAAATCAGTAATTTAATTATCTAAATTGGGTTTGAATATTCCTAATCCCTATCCAAATGGAAATTCTCACATCCTATAAATAGGCAGGTACTCCTCCATAATTTTGATCATTCACAGATAGTCCACAAATATTTTCCCACCCACGTGCATCGTGTCCATGTCTTTCCCTCCCACATCTTATTCTATTTTATATATACAATTCTTTTTCGTGTCGGACACACCCCCGACACCATCAATCATCTAACCCCAAACCAAAACCTAGTTTCTTGTCCCCTTTCCGGTCTCCGACCATCTTCACCACCGTCACCACGCCAACCCCGACTCCCGACCAAAACAAACCTCCAGTCGACCACCATCTCCGTCCACCGTCACCGACACCACCACCAGTTCAAACCCTGTCGCCTTCAACCCGCAGCATCACTGCCACCATCACCTCGCCTCTACGAACCCAAGCACCAAACCACCATCCTGGCCGTCCCCGGCGACCCGCAACCACCCCGCCATTATCACCACCACCAAAACCACATCGTCACCGCCACGCCTCGTCGCCGGAGCCGTACCCAAACGAAAAACCCAAAATCCCCACAGCAAACATAAAGAAATTTTAAAACCCTAACCTCCATCCCGGTTGCCGCCACAGCACTCCGACCCAAGGGCGACGATCCGCGTCTGCCGTCGATCCTCCGCGCATCTCGCCGCCGCCCCCGCGCAGGCGCGCCCGTCCGTCCGCACTGCCTCCACCAACTCTCCGGCGCCACCGCCCAAGCCGGCCGCTCCGAGCTCGGGGAGGCACGACTCGACACCGCGGTTTCGACCACCGCCGCCGTATCCTCCTCTCCGCGCAGAAACCCTTACTTCCATCGCGTTCGGCGAAGCCTCCCGACGCCCGCCAGCCGCGATCAGAGCGCTGCCACCTTCTGTGGCCGGAGCTCTCCGCCGGCCACGAAGCCAGAGCCGCGCGGTGTCGTCTCCACAAGTAGCACATCGGACCATCGTCCCTGGAGTCGCCGCCTCCTCCAGTCGCATCATCCCCGGCGAACCCCTCCACCGCCTCTGACCGTCTTCGACCACGCCGGCAAACCCCTCCGCACGCGCAAGCCCTAAACTTCGACTTCGCCGCCGCCTTCCACTGGCCGCGCCCCTCTCCGATCTCCACCATGGATTCGACCCGCCGAGTCCGTTCTGCCCCTTCTCCAATGGTCAGCGCCGACTTGCCGGCCTCCGCCCCAAGCCGAGCCTCCGCGTGCTTGCCGCCGGCGATCCGCGGGTAAGCCGCACGTTCCTCTCTCTCTCGACAATTTGGGGGAATAGATTAGGCTGTGTTAGGTTTTTTTAGGATTTATTATTATTATTATTATTATTATATATCAGTACTGTTATATATTATTCTTATTATTAATATTCTTATTATCACATTTATTAGTTCTATTATTATTACTATTAGGATTATATTATTATTATTATTATTATTATTAATGGTATGTATTAGTTTAGATAATTTGGTATCATGGGTATATATGTAAAATATATATCAAATATTCTTATTATAATAAATGGTTTAAAAATATATAGTTGTTCAAGAAATGTTTTGTTCAAGAAATATTTTTATTATAAAGTGTAGTTCTAAAAATATAAAATAATTCATAAGTATTTCAATTATTTTCTAGAAAGTATTATAACCAATAAAAATATACTTGTTAAGCTAGGAAATTTTATTTTGATAAACTTAAGAGTTTTCTTGCCAAAAAAATCGATTCTTGAAATTTTCTAATAAAAATTAGTCTTCAAAACAATAAGGGAATAATTTCTAAAACTAGTATAAATAATTAGTTACTCCTAAAATTCCTCCTATTTTCGTCGTTGATCATGACTAATCATCTATTCATATTTTCTCGCGAATTCGGACCATGTTGCATCGACCATGGCTATTGGACAAACATGATTGATTATCGTATCTCACCAGGCGACACCAGGCAAGACACCTTGCCATTACTGTTTAATTTTGCTCAATATCATGCATGCTTTTTCTTTATGTTGTTCTTTTAAAATTATATATATATGCAAATTATTATTTTATGCAATTAGCTTAGAGTCAAGGGACCATCGCATGTTTAGTGCATCTCATAAACTGTCACGATGTGCCACGATTGTGTGTGAGCTGCGAGTCGCATATAGCTTCGGACTTGCGGATCGACCGTACATCGGTGCGTAAAGGCCGTATTAGGATGTAACTGCTAATAGATTTTTGTAGAAGACTTGGCAGTTATTAAGGATTAAACAGTTGTGGAGGCGACGCATGTGTAGTATCATGGGGAGGAAGAAGACAGTTATTAGTGTAGGGGCTATTCAGTACACACATAGATTTGGGTCGATAGTGTCTCGTATGAGCGCTACTTACTCGGGGCCGATATTCTCGTATGAGAGCTACTTTTGCCCATGGTCGATAGTGTCTCTTATGAGCGCTACCTACTACCCTCTCTTCCATCTATGCTGAACACCTAAGCTCCTGCGTAGAACGTTGTCTTCTCAAAGTATATCACATAAATGGTTAGGACCCTTTACGCATGTATATTTTCTATTGAGCTCTTACTATTCAGTTTATGGCATGATATTATGTGTCTTGTTACGTCCCTTTGAGGACCTGGTTTTTCCCCAGGTGTGTGTGTTTTCGTGATTTCTTGCAGGTGCTCTAGCTAAGGCCATGACTTGCGCTCTATTCCGTCGTGATGATTACTCTTGGATTCGTCACTTGCTCTCGCTTGCTAAATTCTTTTCTTGTATATTTTTCCATATTTAATTTGGTTGGTAGTGGACTTTGTCTCCGCCCAACTATGGTGTACATGACAAACTCAAAGTTGCTTTTATATTATTATTATCTTTGTGGATGAGATTTAGTGTCTTGGCATTCTACATTTACAGCTTATGTATATATACGAGTCGTATATTTACTCGTATGTATACAGCTGGCATGATACGTATCTAGTCTCAAGTATTTGGGACTGGAGCGTTACATATTTTTGTGGTGGCCCATGCAGGTCGAGTTTGTCACTTCGTCTACGTAATTGTGCCGATGTGGGCCTGCAATATAGGATTAGAGTCTAAATCTCATCCACCTACTTGACATCGTTTCTTGACTTCAAATTTTGAACTCTTGTTCGACCTCCTTGATTTGCATCCTGCTTGAATTCCTCCTACCGTAAATTCTTATCTTTTATGCTTAGTGACAGTTAGAAAGATGACTACACTACTATATACTTATTGGTCAACCATATGGCTAGAAGGGTTATATTAGCAATTTGAATACATTTAAGACTCTAATGGAATTAAAAGGCATTTAAAAAAAAGAAAAAAAAAAGGGGTATGATTTACTTATTAGTAATTTATAAAATAGGATATCTAAGGAAGTTGTAATCTTGAGATTTCTAAGTAGTGATCATCATAGGATTGATAGGATTTATTTTATGCTGCAGAAAAATAGTTGGAATCTATGCACAATTGATTTAAGAAATTGTTTTGATTTTCGAATTTTGATATTTATGATCTATTGGATTATAGCTATACGTCTTTGAGCAATATAAAACTGATTTCAATTTCGAGTTGTGATATTTATAATTTATTGAGTTATAGTTATACGCCTTTGAATAGATATAAATTTGGTTTGAAAATAATCGTGGATTTTAAATGTAGCAGTAGAAATTATTCTCGTACAACTTACGATTAGTATATTTTTTAAAAATTCAAATTTTAAGTGGAAGCAGCAAATTTTTATTTTGGGTTTAAAATATTTTGGAAGATATAAAAATATTTTTTGAGGAAGATTTTCAAAATTTAAATTGTGGCATGTGATTTATGATTTACAAATCTATTTAGATTTTGAGTAAAAAGGTTTTGATTGAGATTATCAAAATTGGCACAAAAAAAAATTCATGTTGTCGGATTAAGGTTGATAGGTGTATTAAGATATTGAACTTCAATTTTGAGATTGTTTTTCTTGCTAAGACTCTTTCTGTAGTTATTTGAAATTTTTTGGGTTTTGATTGATTATGAAATTTTATGGATTCATGAATTATGAACTCTTGATTTCAATAGTTGATTTTGAACGATAAGTTTTGGAGAAAAAAAGAAGAAGTTAGTAGTAACATGATGAAAGTTTGCTTTGAGATTTATGAATGCGATTTAAATTGTTCGCCATGGTTTAATTGAACAGCTTAGAGTAAATACAATTTTGGTGGTAAATTTTTTTAAAATTTTTTATTTTGAGAAACTTTTGGAGGAAACTCCAGTTTAAATTTTTATTTATTGGCCACTAAAATAACTCTAATGAGTTAGGAGTATTCCATATTAATTGCCATATCCCTCACGACCATGATAGTATTGTACATACAAGTGTTGTTAGTCATCTCCAAGATCATATGGTTATATTCCAATCTTGACTTCCTCGACATTCCCTCAAATCTAGATTTTGTCTTGACTTTCTAACCATTTGAAACTTGAGAAATAATTGGATTGTTCTTTGATCATACCCCATCAAGTGGCTGTCATATATCTAGAAATGGTATTCCTAACTTATTTTGCCTTGATCTACTAGAATATGAATTATCATATTTCATGCGTTAACTTGGTCATTTACATTGTGCGTTAATCGTTATTTCATGAATTTCCACTTTCTATTTTAATTCTTTTGTGTCCTTTACCGTGACTTGGATATTTGGAGCACACACTAGACGTTTCCTTCCCAAAATTTCACAAGCAAAACCTACACGAGCCCACCTTCATGTAGGTATGTCACGTGCCACTAAAACACGTCTCCTTGTACTCTAATTTCATTACGACTTTCGGGTCAAAAAGACTGGACTCAAATCCTTACCGTGAAACCCATATACTTTTTAACTATAGATAAGACTCGACCTCGACTCAATTCTTTCAACCCGACATATGATTTTTGTTCTACTTAAATCCTTACATGCTTAACCTTGCATTTTATCTTGATTGCTGGACCTATCACACCATTATTTTAATCCTTGTAAGTGGGTAGAATACCTCCCGACCTAACCAACATTTTGTGGACCACATTGATAGGTTCACTTGGACCATAGAATTCAGTAGACCCTAACTTCTCTAGTCAACCGAGCGACTGTATAGGCCCAAATTTCGGGCAGAACTTAGATTTTATAAGATCATGGACTATTGATTTCTTTCATCATTACCTTTACTTATTATTTTATCTACCTATGATGCTAAAATAGCTTAGTTTTGCAAGCTTATTCTTTATCGGGCTTGTTCAAGACATATGTTATTTGGGTCGATCCACTAACATATTGTCTAATCAGAACCGGTGCATGATGGTCTGATCAACCGAGTGCACTTTGGTTCGCCTTTTCAATCTACGTGGATGTGATATAGATAAACTTGGCCTTTAGAATCCCATCCACGACTGCCTTGACAATCCCTTTGAAATTATTTGATCGCCTTTGAACCACGTATTCGTAATTGATGGTGTCGTCATTTGAACTCCTTAATTATGTTCGCTTTCAACTTTTTTAGAAAGACGAAGGCGTTGTACTTTTCTCGTCCCTATTACGACTTTCAATTCGCTCAAATATAGGAGTGAAATAATTCGCTCACTAAATCGTCCCCTCAACCTACCCTCAAGAGACCATAACTGTAAGGTCTCAAATTTATTTTATTTTACTTGAACCCATACTATTGCTTATTGTGCGTCATCTTAAAATATTTTCCTTCTTGCGTTAATCCATGGTTATCTTCGCCTTTATTAAATTCACGACTCTAATGCATGTTTTCATTCAACATCGTTATCTTGTCTCGCCCAATAATTTGACTGTGCTTCTTTACCAATATACCCTTGTACCTTCTCACCCCCTACTCATTCTTAATTTCGAGGACAAAATTCTTTTAAGTTGGGTAGGATGAAACCCCTAAATTTCTACAAATTTTTATTATTAAAATTTGTACGGATTTAAAATTTTGTATTATACGTCGCATAGTCGTATTGTACGTTGTGCGCAAACGACGTATTTCGTAATTGCTCGTCGAGGACGAATATGGACGAGCGTACCTATTTTTAGAAAAATTTTAATTTTAATTTTTATAGTTCAAAATAATTTATATAATAAATACTTTGCTATCATATAAGAATTGCTAAGTTTGTTCTCTTCATTTTAAAGGCTCTTCAACTACTAATAATAAATAATATTTTTATTGTGTACTAGAAAAATATTTATGTAAATATTATTTGTGCATACATATATCATAATTATTTATTACCTTATTTTTAAATAAATAGTGTAATTTTCGAAATTATTATTACCATTTTTGGAAAACATATTTTTGAAATATTTGTGACAATTTAAAATTTTGATTTGATTTCATGGATACATTTAAATAGTAAAATAATATCTATATTTGAAAATTGATTATCTTAATTGATTTTTTAAAATAAAAGATAGAATTTAAATTAGATTTGAATTTGATTTTGATTTTGATTGATTTAAATCAGCAATTTAATTATCTAAATTGGGTTTGAATATTCCTAATCCCTATCCAAATGGAAATTTCCACATCATATAAATAGGCAGTGTCACGCCCCAGAACCAGAATACTGGAGAGCGGGGGAATGACTCAGCCAGCTACGTATTACGGGTAGATGAATACCGTATAATACGATCAATGCTGTCTAAAAGACAAAGGGGTGCATACTACATGAAAGTCTCGCTATGGTCACTTCACATCTATTGTCTCAATCATTCGAACAAGAAGCAATAACAGAGAACATTTAAGAATAAGCAATAAGGCGTCCCAAACGCTTAGTCAAGATGTTCTTGAGATCTGGCTTTACAAAACATAGCCAGATGATATGGAAACATATACACAATTGTTATCAGCTGCAGTCTGACTTAATTACAATTATGTAAAAGTAAGTACAAGACAATCCGACTAACATGTCAGTGCCAAGCGGCAAAATGTAAAGTAATTAACAAAATGAGCGGGGAAGTAAGGAACCCACTCGAGTCCTCCTGCGATCATTCCTCTAGTATTGACCATCTTGGAGGTAGAAGTAAGCTCAGTCCTCGGGAACCGGCTCTAAATCTGGCCATGCAAAACCAGAGAGGTTAGACCTCTAATAGCAAGTACCGCAAGGAAGGACGATATGAAGGACATAAACCAGTAAGTAAGAGAATATAATAATAGATCTCTTCTTGCTACTGAGATTCACATAACATCACGACACTTCGAACCAACCTCCCAACCAAACAAGGACAGAAGTTGGCCCGTCATGTCCTAATGCTCTGATCATCTCAGTTAGGTAACAGAGTAGGTACAGTACACAAAAAATCAACTTAAACGGCCATCCAACTCCTACGGCTTACTACTGTGAGCTCCAAGTTATCCTGGAATTATGCAATTAGGGATTCCTCAGTTCTTACTATGTGCAAGCAAGGCTAGTCTATCCAGTCGATCAATTGGCCCATGTATGAATTAGACGAGTCCTAGCAGGACGCCCGTCAATATACAATATACAATAATAATAAAAGCAGATACTGTTCCCTGCCCGTGTGGCAGATTTACAGTATCTGTGGGAACCAGCCGGCCCGTCGGGTACTACTCGTCCCAAGGGGGCTGCCATGTAAGAACTCGGGAATCCATTCTCTCCATGCAATCATTATTTTTATTTAACTTAATAGTCTCTACGTTGAGTGAAATCCCATGCCGTGGATCATGGTCATTCGGAATGAGTACTTTCGTACAGGGTACGATATGCACAACTCTACAACGATGCCCGTGCGGTTAGGTTGTAGGTCTTACATAGCGTAATGCAACAATCCAAACTAACCACGGAACAAATGCCTTGACCATAAAATACACATGCTTCTTTATAGTAAAATAAATAAATAAATAAATTGAAGTCTGCATGTATGCCTGTATGTCAATATTCGGGATCGGCCAATCGATTATAGTAGTTCATACTTAATATGAACGTGTCTCATTCATTTATTTCAATAAGACGACTAGCCAGTCTCTTAGTTCCATCTAGGAACGCATGATCAATAATTAATCAAGATAACAATCAATGTTAATTAATGCCAAATTTGGAAAATAAATATTGGAAAATAAATAATGTTTGGAAAATAAAGAATCTCATGCGCTGTGGGAATTGATTGGGGAATAAATAAATCTCATGCACTGTGGGGAATGTTTGGGAAATAAAGAATCTCATGCGCTGTGGGAAAGGTTGGGAAATAAAAATATCATGCGCCTGAGGGAAATGATTGGGAAATAATTAAACTCATGCGCTGTGGGAAGGGTTGGGAAATAAATAATATCATGAGCCTGAGGGAAATGATTGGGAAATAATTAAACTCATGCGCTGTAGGAAAGGTTGGAAAATAAATAATATCATGCGCCTGAGGGAAATGATTGGGAAATAATTAAACTCATGCGCTGTGGGAATGCGGCTGTGAGAAATAAATATCATGCGCTGTGGAATAAGATTGGAAAATAAATAATCCATGCGCCTGAGGAATGAGATTGGGAAATAAATAATCTCATGCGCCTGAGGAATGCGGCTGTAGGAAATAAATATCATGCGCTGTGGAATAAGATTGAGAAATAAATAATCCATGCGCCTGAGGAATGCGGCTGTGGGAAATAAATATCATGCGCTGTGGAATAAGATTGGGAAATAAATAATCCATGCGCCTGAGGAATGAAGATTTGATGCGCTGTGGGAATAAAGATTTCCATGCGCCGAGGAATGAAGATTTGATGCGCTGTGGGAATAAAGATCTCCATGCGCCGAGGAATGAAGATTGATGCGCTGTGGGAATAAAGATCTCCATGCGCCGAGGAATGAAGATTTGATGCGCTGTGACTGTCCTTCTTCTTCGAATTTTCTGAGAACAGAACCATGGGAACCATGGAAGCCATTGCTTCCAAGCTTCATAAATCCTTCATCCCAAGTCCAAATATGGACTTCTATAGGTCAAAATTGGGTAGAACGAAATTCTCTACAACATGGAACCATCAAAACTTGAAGATAACAAAGTTTACTAGATCAAACCTAAGAAATCCAAAAATGTAACAAACTTAGATCTACAACAAATAAGCCATGGAAATTGAAAATGCTAAGTACTAAAGAGACTTAAAATCAAATAGAGAAGATGATGGAACAAAAAAATAGGGATCCATCAAGAAGCAAGTTGGCACTTGCCTATCTCTTCTAGGTTGGTGGGAGAGTTATGAAGAAGAAGAGTAATGGTGAAGTAATGAAGAGAGAGAAAGGAGATGGGCTTTAAATGGAAGGGGTGGTGGTAGGTGGGGGTTTATTTCGGTTCATGATGAACCAACATAATTAAACCAATCTGAGCCGAACCCATAGCAAAGCTAAAGCAGAGTATAAAAGCAGAAAGTAAAGTACAGAAAAAAATTACAGGAAATTAATTAACAGAAAATTAAAGGAATTTAAATACAGAAAATACATGATAAATATTAAATGAATACATTCCAGCAGTACATGTATTTAGAATACGTATTCTGGGAACGGGAAGTGACAGACAGGTACTCCTCCATAATTTTGATCATTCACAGATAGTCCACAAATATTTTTCCACCCACGTGCATCGTGTCCATGTCTTTCCCTCCCACTCTTATTCCATTTTACATATACAATTCTTTTTTGTGTCGGACACACCCCCGACACCATCAATCATCTAACCTCAAACCTAAACCTAGTTTCTTGTCCCCTTCCCGGTCTCCGACCATCTTCAGCACCGTCACCACGCCAACCCCGACTCCCGAAAAAAAACACCTCTAGTCGACCACCATCTCCGTCCACCTGTCACCGACACCACCACCAGTTCAACACCCTGTCGCCTTCAACCTGCAGCATCACTGCCACTATCACCTCGCCTCTACGAACCCAAGCACCAAACCACCATCCTGGCCGTCCCCGGCGACCCGCAACCACCTCGCCATTATCACCACCACCAAAACCACCATCGTCACCGCCACGGCCTCGTCGCCGGAGCCGTACCCAAACGAAAAACCCAAAATCCTACAGCAAACATAAAGAAATTTTAAACCCTAACCTTCATCCCGGTTGCCGCCACCAGCGCTCGACCCAAGGGCGACGATCCGTCGTCCGCCGTCGATCCTCCGCGCATCTTCGCCGCCGCCCCGCGCCCGTCCGTCCGCACTGCTCCACCAACTCTCCGGCGCCACCGCCCAAGCCGGCCGCCTCCGAGCTCGGGGAGGCACGACTCGACGCCGCGGTTTTGACCACCGCCGCCGTATCCTCCTCTCTGCCACAGAAACCCTTACTTCCATCGCGTTCGGCGAAGCCTCCCGGCGCCCCGCCAGCCTCGATCGAAGCTGCCGCCACCTTCTGTGGCCGGAGCTCCTCCGCCGGCCACGAAGCCAGAGCCGTACGGTATCGTCTCCACAAGTAGCGTGCCGGACCATCGGCCCTGGAGTCGCCGCGTCCTCCCAGTCGCAATCCCGCCGGCGAACCCGTCTAGCCGCCTCTGACCGTCTTCGACCACGCCGACAAACCCCTCCGCACGTGCAAGCCCTAAACTCCGACTTCGCGCCGCCTTCCACTGGCCGCGCCCTCTCCGATCTCTCCACATGGATTCGACCGCCGAGTCTATTCCGCCCCTTCTCCAACGGTCAGCGCCGACTTGCCTCCGCCCAAGCCAAGCCTCCGCCGTGCTTGCCGCCAGCGATCCCGGGGTAAGCCGCACGTTCCTCCTCTCTCTCTCTCGACAATTTGGGGGGAATAGATTAGGCTGTGTGTTAGGTTTTTTTTGGGAGGATATTAATTATTATTATTATTATTATTATTATTATTAGTACTGTTATTATTATTATTCTTATTATTAATATTCTTATTATCACATTTATTAGTTCTATTATTATTATTACTATTATTATATTATTATTATTATTATTAATGGTATGTATTAGTTTAGATAATTTGGTATCATGGGTATATATATGTAAAAATATATCAAATATTCTTATTAATAATTGGTTTAAAAATATAGTTGTTCAAGAAATGTTTTGTTCAAGAAATATTTTTATTATAAAGTGTAGTTCTAAAAATATAAAATAATTCTAAGTATTTCAATATTTTCTAGAAAGTATTATAACCAATAAAAATATACTTGTTAAGCTAGGAAATTTATTTTGATAAACTTAAGAGTTTTCTTGCCAAAAAAAAATCGATTCTTGAAATTTTCTAATAAAAATTAGTCTTCAAAACAATAAGGGAATAATTTCTAAAACTAGTAAATAATTAGTTACTCCTAAAATTCCTCCTATTTCGTCGGTGATGACTAATCATCTATTCATATTTCTCGCGAATTCGGACCATGTGCATCGACCATGGCTATTGGACAAACATGACTTATGATTATCGTACCTCACCAGGCGACACACCAGGCAAGACACCTTGCCTTTACTGTTTAATTTCTTGCTCAATATCATGCATACTTTTTCTTTATGTTGTTCTTTTAAAATTATATATATATGCAAATTATTATATTTTATGCAATTAGCTTAGAGTCAAGGGACTATCGTATGTTTAGTGCATCTCATAAACTGTCACGATGTGCCACGGATTGTGTGTGAGCTGCGAGTCGCATATAGCTTCGGACTTGCGGATCGACGTACATCGGTGCGTAAAGGCCGTACGTTAGGATGTAACTGCTAATAGATTTTTGTAGAAGACTTGGCAGTTATTAAGGATTAAACAGTGTTGTGGAGGCGACGCATGTGTAGTATCATGGGGAGGGAGAAGACAGTTATTAGCGTAGGGGCTACATGTTTAGTACACATAGATTTGGGTCGATAGGTCTCGTATGAGCGCTACTTATGCCCCGGGGCCGATAGTTCGTATGAGAGCTACTTTCTGCCCATGGTCGATAGTGTTCTTATGAGCGCTACCTACTACACTCTCTCTCCATCTATGCTGAACACTTAAGCTCCTGCGTAGAACGTTGTCTTCTCAAAGTATATCACATAGAATGGTTAGGACCTTTACGCATGTATATTTTCTATTGAGCTTACTATTCAGTTTATGGCATGATATTATGGTCTTGTTACGTCCCTCTGAGGACCTGGTTTTCCCCAGGTGTGTGGTTTTTGTGATTTCTTGCAGGTGCTCTAGCTAAGGCCATGACTGTGCTCTATTCCGTCGTGATGATTACTCTTGGATCGTCACTTGCTCTCGCTTGCTAAATTTTTCCTTGTATTTTTCCATATTTAATTGGTTGGTAGTGGACTTGTCTCCGCCCAACTATGGTGTAGATGACAAACTCAAAGTTGCTTTTATATTATTATTTATCTTTGGGATGAGATTAGTGTCTTGGCTTTCTACATTACAGCTTATGTATATATACGAGTCGTATATTTACTCGTATGTATACAGCTGGCATGATACGTATCTAGTCTCAAGTATTGGGACTGGGGCATTAGAGCGTCAGAGAAGATGGCTAGAGTACTTGTGGATTATGATGTCAACCTGCAGTATCATCCTGGGAAGGCCAACGTTGTTGCAGATGCATTGAGCAGGAGAGCCGGAGTTTATTTTCTGACAGCGCAACCAGAGTTATTGGCAGATCTTCAAAAGATGGGTATAGAAGTTGTCCTTCCTACCAATGTGGCATTGATGGCCAGCATGCAAGTACAGTCCAGTATAGTTGAGAGGATCAAGATAGCTCAGTCCTCCGATTCTAAGCTTCAGCGGCTTAGAGCAGAATGTGAAGTGGGACGACGACCAGAATTATGCTGGTATACTTCGAACATGGTAAGCATCTTTGTGTACCCGGAGATATAAGACATGAGGTCATGGCAGAAGCTCACAATTCTCAGTATTCGATTCATCCGGTGGCACGAGATGTACGTGATATCCGTCGGTACTTTTGGTAGAATGGCATGAAGAGGGAGATAGCTCGGTTTGTCTCTCGGGTTTGGTCTGCCAACAAGTCAAGGCTAAACACCAGAGGCCAGCTGGGACTTCTTCAGCCCTTGCGATTCTGAATGGAAATGGGGAGCATGTAACATGGATTTGGTAACTGGATTACCTAGATCCCAGCTGGTAGAGATGCTATTTGGGTTATAGTTGACAGGCTCACGAAGGTGCTCACTTTCTTCGTTGAGAGGGGTCAATCGACAGCTCAGCTAGAGAAATGTATCTTCGGCAGATTATCAGATTCTACGGTATACCAGTTAGTATCACCTCGGACCGGGATTCAAGATTACGTTGTATTTGGCGTAGCTTGCAAGAGAGTTTGGGAAACTCACCTCCAGTCAGCTCAGCTTATCACCCGCAGACAGATTGTCAGTCGGAAGCACGATTCAGACAATGGAGGATATTGAGATTTAACACTGACTTCGGTGGTTGTGGGAAGTCACGTGCCCCTGGTAGAGTTCTCGTACAATAACACTTTTTAAGCTAGATCCAGATGGCTCCGTCGAGGCACTGTATGGTAGGAAGTGCAGATCCCCACTAGCCTGGGACGATGTGGAAGAGAGG
>JANAVB010002348.1:0-45949 GCA_029216955.1 Iris pallida
CCTTCCAACTCTGCAAGGAGGGACGCCTGACCAAACGAGCACGGGTCCCGCAGTCAATATAGATTCGAACTCAGCGGCACCAAGCCCGGGCAATAATCCTCCCGAAGTAACAGCCCCTACCGCTACAGACGAGACCCGAGAAGTAAGGAGAGAGGTCCAGGAGCTCCGAGCCATGTTCTATGCCCGAGAAAATGCTCAAGATCTCAGAATACGGCAACCATACCCTGCTGAATGGAGGGATGTTCCATTCCCGCCAAAATATAAGCCGTTCAATATCAACCCATATGATGGCAAGACCTCAGCAAGTCGGTACATCACTTACTTCGAGGTCACCACCGACCATCTGCCCCATGATGATGCTATCCTCACACGGTTATTCATTGGGGCATTGGAAGGAGTCGCCTTCGATTGGTACCACAATCTGCCGGACAACTGCATCCACTCCTTCACCGGCTTCAAGCGCCTGTTTCTGGAGCGATTCTACGAAGTAGGACAGGACGTCACTATGTCCACTCTCATGGACGTCGTCCAAGGGGAGAAGGAGTTAACAAGGAACTACATTGAGCGGTTCCGCCAAACCGCCATGAAGCTGCCCTCCGGAAATCCAGATTCCTCTTTGATTGAGATCTGCCAAAAGAGACTGCTTCCAACAATCAGCCTCTGGATGGGCGAAAGTCAATTCAAAGATTGGAAGGCCTTCATTATCAGTGCCACAAGCGCCGAAGAAAGACTGAAGAAGGCTCGCCAACTGGGATTACACATCTCGGAAGGAGAAAGCAAGGACAAGCGTCCCAACAATGATAACGGGGTAACCCCTCCAACAATCGGGACAACAAGGGGAAGCAGGCTATGGTGGCCGATACAACACAAGAACCTGAGCCGAAGCCCGCAGATAAACAATGGCCACAAATCGATTACTACTTCGAAGACGGACACGTCAAGCCTATCTTGGACATGCTCATACAAGAAGATAGAATTCAGCTTTCTCCACCAAGATGGGAGCCTCGGCCGGCTGATCTGGAGAACCCAAAGTTCTGCCATTACCACCGTTACGTACACCACGCCACACACGACTGTTACCAACTAAAACGGTACATCCAAAGCCTCATCGATTCGAACGCTCTGGCCATCGACTTCGAAGAGGTAACCGTAGCAGCCAATATGGTGTCCGTATAATTCGGCAGCTTCCCTCCGACGGAGACTCAAGACGGCGTAATCCCCGTCCTTCTGGCGACAATGGAGATTACCAATCTTCCACCTCCCCGGGAACAGGCTGCTGGTCTAGTACCTCTCACCACCTCACGAGGAGAGGTCATGTGGTTCCATCCAGACTTGGTACCAGAAGTAACTCGGCCCACACCATCTCCCACCAACAGAAAGAAGAGTGGAAAAATCAGGACCTGCCACACAATCTCAGCAGACAACGAGGAAGCTACAGCCGTTGTCACACGGTCCGGAGCGCAATCCCAACCTGTGGTTGATAATCCAGCCGAAAATCATCAACCCACTACAACTGATGCTCCAGGACCGGCTCAACCTTCAACGACCGACAAGCCTAGGCCGAAGGAGACTCGTTTCGACAAATATATCCGAAAAGACGCAGCCCAAGGGCTAAGAGGCCCTACAACTTTGATATCTTAGCACAATTGGCTAACACTCCGGCCAAATTGTCACTGTACGAACTCCTAAGGCTCTCCAAGGACGTTCGTATTGTATTGAGCGAAGTACTCCAAAATGCCGATGCCTATCTGGCTCAATCCAACCTCACCGGGGAGGACTCACCCGTGGATCTCCAAGACAGTGCCTGCACGGGAGCAATGCCCAATATCGTCTTCACTCCGCAGGACATGCTCATCAAAACCAACCTACATGATCGCCCGCTATACTACACGGGATACATCGGCGACGTGAAGGTGGATCGGATGCACATAGATCCTGGCTCTTCCATAAGCATCATCCCGAAGGGCTTGCTACATCATCTTCGCATCCCAATGCATCGCCTGACGCCCACAAACACCGCCATCAGCGGTTTCAATTCGGGCAGGAGCTACCCTATTGGAAAGATTCGTCTGAAGTGTCAAATTAGCGACCTCCAATCCGAAGTCACATGTTGCGTCATAGATGCAGACACTTCTTACAACATCCTCTTGGGGCGCCTATGGATTCACGATTATATGATCGTGCCTTCCACACTACACCAGTGCTTCAAATATGTCGACAAACACGGCTTCGTGAAGACAGAATTTGCTGATATCGATCCCTTCAAAGGGGTCGAATCCTACTACTCAGACTCCTGCCTATACGAAAAGTCGAAGAGGCACCTTGATGAAGGGGATGCACAAACTCATACTGAGACAGCCACGGGATCAGAAGGACCCCTGACGATCCACCTCCAAGCTTGCAAACCAGGCAAGTCTGCACCCCTTATCGCCATTCTGCGGAAGAACGCAATCAGCCTCTCAGCGCAGGAGAAGCAAATGATAATCCGGCTGCCAAGGTCCGGCCAAGTGCCGAGACCCACAACGGAGCCACTGACAATCAGGCTACCAAGAGTCAGCCAACCACAAGCAGGGAAACTCAACCCCTCGGACAGGCCCATGACGATACGCCTTCCCAGGAAGGGTCGTCACTCCGATGCAAGGTCTGACACTTCTAGCGAACCAGCCACTCCTCTCCCTACATCAAATGCTAAACTGGGGGTCGCTAGTCTGCCAACAACTCCACGCTCTGCTCCATCAACTGAACCGCTGACAATCAAGCTTCCCAGGTCATCCTCTCAGTCTTCGTTCACACAGGGGGTAGCCGAAGAGGAACCGGAGCTAGCCAAGTATGTGGCTGCCCACACTGATGTCCCCTCCGCTGATGATGTAATCCTCCTAGAAAAGATACCTTACTTCATCAATAAAGGGTTATCTTTGAACTACACCGAGCTCAATAAGCTATGTACAATGTATGCTATTGAACAAGGTATAGGCGTTCACCTACACACACAGGTGACAAATGTGTACACCGCGATCCAGCTTACTCCAGTAGAAGACGCTTACCGAATATTCGAGGGAGAAGATCATCCGATCATCTTCGGCCGGACGAACAACCCGTATCCCCTCACCATAGAAGAAGTCGACCTCGGGTCAGATGCCGGAAGACTGCCTCTGTATCTCTATAGTCCTCAATCCAAATATCTCATGCAAAAATAGGGGTATGATCTAGAAACGACGCCAGGATTGAACTACGGCATTGGGCGACGATTACCTTTGAAGCCGCCAGTCCCGACGGGCAAACCACGGAACTACTATAACAAAACTCGATGCGGGTTAGGGTATGTAACGCCTACTACGACCCCTGAAAGTTCAGATGAAGAATGCGACTGGCAGTCACATTCAACCGGATCACCAACTTCCGACTCAGATACCAGCATCGGAGATATGTTCAGACAAGTCATGTCAGTCAACATGGCATTCGCCGACGCTTACGAGGAAGACGAAGACATCCCCGAAATCCTCGAGCTAGAGCCATGGGCCTAGCAATTAGACGCACAATGGGAAAAGTGGTTCGAACTGAGAGAACCTCCTACTGAAGATGAGGTCATACAAGTGGATCTCGGCAGCGAATCTTCTCCAAAACTGATTTTCATCAGTAAAAGCCTAACTGACGAAGAACGGGAGTCGCTGTTAGAACTTGTCAGAGAGTACATTGATGTGTTCGCCTGGAGCTATGAAGACATGCCAGGATTAAATCCTGACATCGCTCTTCACAAACTCAACATTCGACCAGATACGAAGCCGGTCAAGCAACAACAGCGACACTTTCGTCCAGGCATCATGGACGCGATCGAAGCCGAAGTCAACAAACTGATAGCCAGCGGCTTCATCCGCGAGGAACAACATCCCGATTGGGTCGCCAATATAGTACCCGTCCTCAAGAAGAATGGAAAGATTCGAATTTGCATCGACTTCCGCAACCTGAACGAGGCATGCCCCAAAGATGAATTCCCCCTTCCTATCACAGATATTATGATCGATAATACCAGCGGCTTCGAACGCATGTCATTCATGGATGGCTTCTCGGGGTACAACCAAATCAAAATGTCTCCTGATGACGAAAAGCATACTTCATTCTGAACACCAATTGGCACGTACTGCTACACAGTCATGCCTTTCGGTTTGAAGAATACCGACGCCACATATCAAAGAGCCATGAGCATCATCTTCAGAGACCACTTACGCAAGACGGTAGAGTGCTATGTTGACGATATAGCCGTTAAGAGCCACTGCAAAGAAGACCATCTGCAGGATCTAAAGACGGTATTCGACCTAATGCGAGCGCACAATTTGAAAATGAACCCTACGAAGTCCTTTCTGGGCGTATCCAGCGGGAAGTTCTTAGGCTTCATCATCACTGCAAAGGGTATCCATGTAGACCCTGAGAAGACAAAAGCAATCATGGAGATGGGTACCCCGAGAAATCTCCGAGAACTTCGAGGCCTCCAAGGGAGACTAGCTTACATCGGGAGGTTCATTTCTAACCTCTCCGGGCGATGCCGACCATTCACGCACCTCATGAAGAAAGGAGTCTTATTCGTATGGGACGAGGAATGCCAGCAGGCTTTCGGCAGCATCAAAGAATATTTGTCAAATCCTCCTGTTTTGGTGGCCCCGGTTCCTGGAAAACTATTCCTGCTCTATGTACGAGCAATGGAACACTCCCTTGGGGCTCTGCTGGCACAGAATAACGATGCAGGCCATGAACAGGCCATATATTACCTCAGCCGAATGATGATTGGGCCAGAGCACCGATACACCGCTGTGGAAAAGGAATGCCTCGCCCTGGTGTTCGCCATTCAGAAAATACGATACTATGTCACCGGACAAACGATACATGTGATCTCACGAGTCAACCCTCTAAGGGTCCTCATGACTAAACCAGGGCCACTCAGCTCTTGCCTCGCTACATGGGCAATATTGCTGTCCCCTTATCATATGATCTTTGTCCCACAAAAGGCAGTCAAAGGTCAAGCCCTGGCAGACTTCTTAGCAGCCCACCCGGGCTCGGAGTCCTCCAGGATATATAAAGAGATCCCAGATGAGGTCGCCGACTCGCATGCAACCTCTCACGAGGCTATATGGCGAATGTTCTTTGACGGTGCTTCAAGGGCCGGACCTAAAGGCAATATAGTCGTCGGGGTCGGGGTAGTGCTGATCTCCCCTTCCGGATTGGTGATTAACCGCGCTTATTCCCTCACCGAGCCCTGCTCTAACAATGTGGCCGAGTACAACGCTCTGGTCATTAGCCTCCAACTTGTAAGAGAGCTGGGGGTAGAATACCTTGAAGCATACGGCGATTCCCAACTAATCGTCAATCAGATTCGGGGCTCGTACGAAGTCCGCCACGAAGACATAATCCCTTATCACCAAATAGCAATTGACATCATCTCGTCGTTCAAGAGGTTCTTCATCGAACATGTTCCCAGACTCCGAAATATCGAAGCGGACGCCTTAGCCGGTCTTGCCGCTTCCCTGGCAGTCCCGAATTATGATCGCCAATCAGTGGATGTGATAGGCCACGAACTAGTCTGTCCCAAGAATAATGTGCAATTCATGGCAAGTTATTCTGCCCAGACGATCGATGATGCCCCAGACTGGAGACAACCATTCATCGACTTCGTCGTCTACGACATCCTGCCCGAGAACCCAAAGGAAGCCACTTCCATCAGACGACGTACTCTCAGATTCTTCTACGATACAGAGACAAAAATGCTGTATCGCCACTCCTACGACGGATTACTGTTTCGGTGTCTGTCAAATACAGAAGCCAAAGAAGCCGTACGAGAAGCTCACGACGGTGTCTACGGGGCCCACCAGCCCGGCCCAAAACTGCAAGACCGCCTTCGCCGAATGGGCTACTATTGGCCCACGATGGTGGCAGATGCGATAGATTATGCTAGAAAATGCAAAGCCTGCCAAGTCCACGCGGACTTTATTCACCAACCATCCGAATTTCTACATCCGACGGTGGCATCCTGGCCATTCGAAGCATGGGGAATGGATATCATTGGTCCAATCACCCCACCTTCCTCCAGAGGACATCGCTTCATACTTGCGATCACTGATTACTTCTCCAAATGGGCGGAAGCTGTCCCACTCGCAGAAGTCAAGACTCCAAACGTGATCAGCTTCCTTAAGCATCACGTCATCTACCGCTTTGGACTGCCCCGAAGAATCATCCATGATAATGGTCCGCAGTTTACAAGCCACGCATTCTATCGGTTTTGCGATAAACACCATATTCAGAATATTGCTTCGATGCCGTACAACCCGACAGCAAACGGGTTAGCAGAGGCATTCAACAAAACAATCATCAAACTCCTCAAGAAGTTTGTCTCCTCCAACAAACGTGACTGGAACGAGAAGCTCGGCGAATGCCTATGGGCTTATCGCACCACGGTCCGAAGAGCCACCGGGAATACACCATTCTCCCTGGTATACGGGAGTGAAGCAGTCCTTCCCTTGGAGACCCAGATCCCTTTACTACGTGTCGCTCTCACACATCAATTGACAACCGACGACAACCACCAGCGTCGCCTACAGAAATTGGAGGCACTAGATGAAAAGCGCCTCTTAGCTCAGCAACGAATTGAGCTATACCAAGCACGCATCTCTGGAGCTTTCAACAAGAAGGTCAAAATCAGAACATTCCAGGTAGGCGATCTCGTCTTGGCAGTCCGAAGGCCGATGGTCATGACTCACAAGACCGCCGGCAAATTCCAGCCAAAGTGGGAAGGCCCATTTATCATTGAGACAGTATTCTCCAACGATGCTTACCGCCTCGCAAAGCAAAACGAAGACTTGCTCATGTTGTCCGTCAACGGCAAGTTCCTGAAGAAATATTATGTCTAAACGACATTCTCTGCAAGATCTTCGAGTCATGTACCCGCTGGTACCGCTGAACTCACACCCACAACATTTCAGATTATCGAGTCATGTACCGGCTGGTGCCGCTGAACTCACCTCCACATTTCCTTCAGATTATCGAGTCATGTACCCGCTGGTGCCGCTGAACTCACACTTTCTCAATATTCTAAATTATCGAGTTATGTACCCGCTGGTGCCTCTGAACTCACATTCCGGTCACTCTTTCAGATAGTAAGTCACGTATTATTATACCTCTGAACTTTCTTCTCGGAAGAGATCCTCCCTCATGATCCACTACCCGTGCTTCCAGTGCACAAAAAGGGTAATCGATCCGCAAATTTCCGAAACGACTATGTCCTCCTTACCTCTGAGTTGTTTTCACTTCCACCAAAAATAAACCACCCCCTCGCATAGAACTTCCATGTTCTCCAACCTCTGAGTCGTTCTGTGTCCCCCTCTTCATTGAGCCCACTCCTGCCATGTCCTCATTACCTCTGAGTGGGAAGGCTCCGTCGAAGAAACCTTCATGCTTGCCATGTCCACATTACCTCTGAGCAAGTATGTCGGTTCCCTTTCAACCTATTATCTGTACCCACAACCGGAGTACGACAATGGTAATCGGTCTACAAATATCCTTTGTTGACCACAAATGTCTGCTATCGACCACGAATATCTTCTGTGAAGTCTCCCCTGCCATGTCCTCATTACCTCTGAGCAGGAAGATTGTACGGTAAAACCCTCATACTTGCCATGTCCTCAAACCTCTGAGCAAATATGTTGGTTTCCTTTCATCCCATTATCCGTATCCTGAACCAGGGTACGCCAAGGATAATAGGTCCACAAATATCCCTTGCTAAGCTTCTTAGCATAAACCCACCATCTCACCATGCCCCGGGAGCCCAGCTGCTCTACAGTATTCTTTTTTCCCAATACCGAGAGCACCCATGACCACTTTGCCATGGCTGTTCCGGATATTCTGACCAAACTTGTTATCCGTACCTAAAACCAAGGTACGCCTAGGGTAACAGGTCCACAAATAATCCTCCAGCAAGTCCAATTCCACAAACGCCACAAGTACAAAAATAGAAGATGAGTTGAAACATGCTCATTTATTCAAAATTCAAAGTGCTACATCATTTGGGATCACATCCCTTACAAAAAGAAGAAAAAAAGAAGCAAAAGAAAATAGAAAGCTGATCACTGCTCCGGGGCACATAACGCCCTGAGACGATCCGTCAGCAAGGCAACCGACCGCTCAAACCTCTGGGTAGCTCAACGCTCCGTCTCTTGGGTCAGCACCGCCTCGTCCTCCAGTTGAGCATGGGCTTGCCAGTTATCCTCGAATCTCTTAAAGGCCCGCTCCAGGTTAACGGAAGATCGGGAAACCTTCTCGGCCTCCCGAACGATTGACTCCTGTTCCGTCTGAGCAGCCTTCAGCTCTGACTCTAAGAAGGCCAACTCCTTCTGGAGTGTGAGAATCGGCTCCTTCGTGTCAGCAATTCCGTGAGAAGCAGACTCTTCCCGAGCACGACAAGCCTGACTCCGATGACCCAGCCTATCATACGAAGCGGAGAACTTGTCAAGGTCTCCCCGCACAACTGGCCCAGCAGTATCTCGAGCAAGCTTGATCCTATCCCGAGCAGCAATGAGGAAGCCCCGCTCCCGTTCAATCGCAGTAGGCAAACCCACCTGCCGTACCGCCAGCAATTGGGTCACAAGCTGATCAGCCTCTGCCAACTTAGGCTCCAGGAGTGCAGCCAACCCTACCCCGCCAGGAAGGGACTTCAAAGTTGCAACCTGACCCCGAGCGCACCGGAGAGATAGAGAGAAAGGGGTCCCCCGTTCTATAGCAGCGTCTACACCCCTTTTTAAGTGGCGATAGAAGCTGTCGACCACATCCTGCGTCACCTCGTCCAGAGCCTCCGAGGAAGCCGGTGTCAACGGGAGTGTGGCTGGCAACGTTGAAGAAGACGCAACGGAATCTGCCGCTCCTGCCACAAGAGAAATAAACTCCGCACGGAAGGACGCATGAACAGCGGCCAACTCCTCTTCAACGGCCCGCAGAACTTGAATGCTCGGCAGGGTCGAGAGGTCAATCTCCGGAGCCGTATGATCAGCAGAGGACGAGGTGGAAACCATCGCCAGCTCCATTCCCATATGCCCGGGGTTGGCGGGAGGCCCCTCGACATGAGACGGCGAAGGAGAGGGAACGCTCCTTTCTCCCAGATCACGGCAGGCTGAGCCTTCCCCAAGAACATCCGCGGTGGGAAGTAAAGGGTCAGGACCTGTAGGGCCAAGGCAACCATGAATCAATTTGACTCGGAGGATATGTTGATAGAGCAAATAAGCCCCCTCACTAGTCAATATTTGGCTTATCTTACCAGTAGAGGAGTGTGGAGGCTGAGGTTCGCCTACAGCCACCGCAGCCTCTTCACCAACAGTCTCCAAGTCAGGTATAGTAGACTCCTCCGCCCCTGCACCCTCGGGAGGGGATGCAACGAGATCGACGTCACCTTGCCGAAGTTCAGCGATCTCGGAGACGGGCCCGAGTAAACCTTCGTCACCCTGGGCCGAGGCCTCAGCAACTTGGGAGCTTCCAGCCGCCGCTGAGAGAGCCCCCGCAGAAAGGACCGCGACACACACGCCACTAATCAAAGCAGCAAGGGCCGGATCAACTCCAGGGGCAGTAGACGGTTCAGAAAAGTCCGATTCATCAGACGGCTACAAAGAAAGGTGATTAAGTTATACCTCCGAGAGAAAAGAAAATTACAACAAAGAGAGGGCCCCGACTTACCTCCGGAACATCGTCTACGTCCTCACCCTTCTCCGTAATAAGCAGCCTACGGGGTCCGACCGCCGCTCTCTTTACAGAAAAAGCTACTCCTCCGCCAGTGGACTCATGCCTGCCTCGCTTACGTGAGGGACCAGGCACGACGGGCGGTAATTCTACCTGCACTACCTCCGGCACAGATGGCAATTGGTCAACCGCTTCATCGAAAACAATCGACGGTAGATCCGTCATCATCTCACCTGCCATGACGGGAGGCTGACCCGCCATTGCCTCGTCACCCGAAGAAAGAGAGTCCTCGTCGTCCCGCTCGTTGTCTTCCTCAATGGTGTCGAAGGATTCGGAATCAGGCGTGGGAACTCTATTCGCCCCTCTCTTCTTTGCCCTCGGCACCATAGCCTTCTCCGCCAAGCGAGTGCCCACAATAAAGCTAGTCCTTGAGTCAAAATCGAGGGAAGGAGGATTTGCCGTCACATGATAAAGGGCCGCCATATACAGGATTTCCCCTATCACGTTTGTGGCAGGGACCAAGAAGCTAGTCCGAGTATGACAAGTGCTATAGTAGCTCCATGCCCTAATACCATCGAGAATGCTACCTTCAAATCCCAGGTGAGAACTGGGGCGCCCGAGGAATAGCTGACTGTACCCAAATTGACGGGCAAACCTACTGGGCAAGTAGGGCTCTAAGTACACGGTGTTGCGATTCCGGTAAACTAAATGCGTCGGGCGAATGTTACGCAGCCAGAAACGCATCTTTTCATGTAAGAAATGAGGAGGTCCGACACCATCAACATGAACACTCCTCACCTCTTGATCAGTGAAACGGAGAACGGATACGAAGAAATTATACCCGTCCACCCTCGCCAGCATCCTCCGACACGCCGGCATGGTACTACATTCCCAAGGCTGATGGTGATACCTAAAAAGAAAAGCGTCGTCATCCGTAACGCCATCTCCCGTCCCAGGTCTCATCAAAGACTGATAATGCAGCAACAACCATCCCAGCAAGTAATGATAAGGCAGTTCTATACGTTCAAAGTCCATTGCCACGTTACGAGCAATGACCTTGAGCGAGAAGGCACGGAGACCATGCTGAATACTGCACACCATGGCAGGAAGAAGAGCCAGCCTGACCCCAAAGGCCAACTTTACGGCAGAAAGAATGAAGTGGCGACTGATCCTCTCAATAGAACCTGCCCCTCTTGAGACCACGCAATTACGCAGCCATACCATTAAAAACCCGGCCAAGAGTGCCTTCTTTGACAGCCGCCGGGTACCATAATAAAAGTAGCTGAAGGAGTCAATTTGGCTCCCGAACCTGTCACCTTTGGACTTCGACCTCCTAGCGATCGACACCAAGTCCTCTACTTCCCTAGGAGTTAGGCGATCTCGGGAAGTAACCCGGCCAGCCGCACTGAATTTAAAAATGTACGAGACCCAAGATTTAGTATGGGGAGAGTCCCCTTCCGAGCTATCATTTTTTTGGATAGCCGTTCGGTGACAGGTGCTATGATGGCACAATAGTTCTTGATACACGGCGACGAAACCGAGGAATCGTCGGTCCAAATCTTGGAGCTCCTCATTCGTCGGAGTGTACACTTCGAAGGGTTCATCTCCCCAGGGGAGCTTGGAGACAGCATACATCTCGTGAAGAGCGAGCCCCAATTCCCCAACAAGGGTGAAGAAAGTCCCTGTCCGATGATTGTACATCTCCAGAAGGGCCATGAACAGTGGCTTATTAACGGGCAACCCGTGGCTGGTACCCCGGATAGCGTCATAAAGGTTGACTTCTCACAAAAATTCTTCGTATTTCTGTAGGATCCATGAGGTCAGGTTAGCCCACGGGGGAATGGGGTGTAACCAGCTCGGCAGTACCAACCTGCCAACAGGATAGGACCCTTTGTGAGCAAGCTGGCTCAGGAAGGTATCAGCCTGAGAGAATGAAAAGTTAGGACCGGGGGTGTTGATGAAGGTACCCGGAACTAACCCCATCACGGACCGACTGGCCGGATCTTTGATCGTGCGCACTGACCCAGTGGTTTTGTTGTAACGGATGCTACCAACAAACATCCCCGGTCGGGATGGAGTGAGGGTGTCCGGCATCTGCCTGTCTAGAACGATCATATTAAACCACGCAAAAGGGAAATGGTGCTTCATAATGGGGATGTGAATCGGCGTCCCGTCCAGGTCAAAATCCCAACTCTCGGAAACATCCAACACTCGAAAATTTTCTATGATCAACGCATCCCCAAAGAGGAAGACCAGTTTCAGATACTTCCCATCAGACGTCCCGGAGCTCATCATGTCATCGAGGAATTTGAAAGATTGAACCCTAATAGCATTCAGTCGCTCCAAAGGTTCGTCAACAAGTAGCTATTTAGACACTTGACGGACTAAATCATCCCGATGAACGCCCGAGGTGAACTGACGCGAGCCAACCATAAGTTCCCCCGCAGGATTTACTGGCAGATTCACTGAAAAAAAACAAAAAAAACAAGTCAAAAAGATAGCTGAAACACAAAACTACATGATGCTTATGCGGCTCAGTACAGCCTCATGCGGCTCGGTTTAAAAGAGTTCATACAGGTCAGTCCAAATGAGCTTATACGGCTCAATTTGAAAGAGCCCATGCGGTTCAGTTTGAATAAGCTTATGCGGTTCGGCTCGAAAGGAACTTATGCGGCTCAGTGCGGATGAGCTTATGCGGTTCGAAAGGAGCATATGCGGATATGGTCCGATTCGAATAAGCTTATATAATTCGACTCGAAAAAGCTTATGCGGTCCAGCGAGGATGAGCTTATGCAGTCCAGTTCAAATATGCTTATGCGGCTCAGTTTGAAAGAGCTCATGCGGTCCAGATGGGCTTATGCGGCCCTGATAATGAAGTAGTTATGCAAACAACTTTCATGCGGCTCAGGCCTGGGTCATATCCCATGCGGTCCGAATATGAGTCGGACACACAACATACTTGGGAATATAGGCTCGCGCATAAAGTATGCAGCGTAGCCATGGTAGTTCATATTGATGGTCCTACCAGCAATAGGTGGGTGAACGTCGGAGTAAAAAACAGGCACGCCAGCCGTCGGAGGAGCCGCCACGTTCGCCGCCGCAGTCGATGAAGACGCGGCCTTCTTGTCCTTCGCCACCGCAGAAGATGACACAGCCTTCTTGCCCGTAGCAGCAGCAGTCTTCTTGGGAGCCATTGCCGATCGCTGATAGGGGAAGACGAAGAGGAAGTCTGCAACGAAGAGTTCGAGCAAAAGAGAGAAGGTAAAGAAACCCTCAAAGAATAAACTTACTCCTACTTATAGGCGAAGGAGGCTCAAAAAAATAAAACAAACGCCTCGATCTACGCACCGCCTAAAAGAATAAACCGCTTCGGTCAAAACAAAACTGACCCTTGGGATCCTCCCCCAAGAGGCGGCGAATCAAGGGCATTTAATGCAGAAGATTTGCACACGCGGCTAAGACATGTGGCAAAAAGCTTATGCGGTCTCACAGCTCATACGGCCAGATAAATCCATACGGCTGTACCATCTATGCGGTCAACAAAGGCCATGCTTCTTATTCAAAGTATTTTAATTTTATAAATTGAAAACTTTGAAGGGGGTCTTGTAGAAGCATGGAAAATATCAGAACGATAATCTATGCGGCTCAGAACAGGAGAACCCCATGCAGCTCATACAGGAGCAGTCCCATGCGGTTCAGAGAGACTCTTAGTCTCATGCGGCTCGGACAGGAGAGTCCATGCGGCTTGCATAGGGACAGCCCTGCGGTTCAAAGAGTCCCCCAGCCGCATGTGGTTCAAAAGTACATGCGGCTCACGGAGATATGTGGCTCAATGCCACGTGTACCCACGAAGACCCCTTCACACAGCTGGCCATCGAGCAGTCTGCCTATTTAATGCTCTGTCATGATTTGACAGCTGACGGCTCTGACATAAAGTATCATAATGGCCCTTCCATGATGACAGACTCTTGGGAAATAAGAGAAAATCTCTGACGCGATTCGAGATTGACACGTGGCTACTCCCATGCGGCTCCAGTGAAGAACAGCTTCATGCGGCTGGCAAGGATCGTCTTCCTGCGGCTCACCAAAATGCTATCCCATGCGGCTCGCAGTTACTACCCTTATGCGGTTCACCAAGGAACCATCTCATGTGGCTCGCAAATACTATACCTATACGGTTCGCCGAGGCGCTGTCTCATGCGGTTCATGGACGTCATGCGGCTTTGGCAGAGTCCATCATCAAGACACATGGCAGAGATTCAATGACAGCTGGCAGCAAAGATGATTATGAGATACAATGATTTACCAGATCCCAATGACCATATCCTCATAATTAATGGGATCAGGTCATATCATTCATAATCAAACCAATGGGACACGTGGTGGAAGATCCAAGCTACACAATCAATCATGAAGATTTAAAGCAATCAGCATTAATTATTCAAAAGATTTATTGCTACCCTCATTAGTGGCCCAGATCCTTCATTATCAAGATTAATGGTCCAGATTGATCATTTACCAGGCCGCCGCCACTTCGAGAATGGGCGATCATCCAAACCCTAATGATGCCCCCACTATTATAAATAGCAATGTGCCATTCCCTTGTGAGATATACATTATCAGAGAGGCATACACAGAGAGCTTCCCCCCTAATAATCAGAGAGAAAATACACAGAGAGAGAGAGAAGCCAGAAGAGCAACACGAGGAGAGCAAGAAGAGCATTTCTTCGTCAACGCCAACCATCTTCTCACAGGAGCCAAGGCTGCATACCGATCGTCCAAGGAGTAAGGCAGGGCTGCCGTCGCCTTCCCGAGCCTCTATCGTCATCCCCAGAATCTAAAATAAATAATTATACTTAGACTGCTGTACCTAGGTTTTCGTCCCTAGGCTTTCTTTGTACAAGCGAGTTTGTAACGTGAAGTAAAAGTCCGGTCCTCCGATAATTGTTCTGTTCTTTTATATATCATGGCAAACAGCGGGGACGCCATGTGGTGATTGCTGATGGAGGCGCATGGACGATGCGTCCTGATTGAGGAGTTGAATTCTTCATCCTACTGTTGTGGGCTGGCACGTAGCAGAAGAGAGGATCTTTCTATGTCGTAGGCCCATGGCTCAGAGATCTCAGATTTGACGGGGAATGATCTGGTAGGATGCGCCTGGGATTGGGCGCATGAGGAGACTTAGGCTCGTAACCTTTGGGAGTCACGAACCATTCGAGGCGCATGGCTTTTGAGGCGCATACGAGGCTCCAGTAGTGACTTTTACTTCTGTCTTTAGGGATCAGAAAAAAGTCTGAGGCGCATGGCTTTTGAGGCGCATCCAGAGCTTCAGTAGTGACTTTACTTCTGTCTTTAGGGATCAGAGAAAAGTCTGAGACGCATGGCTTTTGTGGCACATACAGAACTTTAGGCGCATGGCTGCGGAGGCGCATGCGAGATGGTTGGGCGGCCACGTGGTTGTAACCGTCGGAGGGAAGTAATGATGATGCTGACATCGGCGACGCTTTGTCTTCTAAAAAAGCTGCCAACTGTTCAGTCCTCGAGAGACGTGCCGCCAACTCGGTCAGACTTCAGTATTTAATATTTTTGACAGATGATGGTCGGTTAAGTGGGCGCATCGATCGGCGTTCCACTAGGCGTATGGGGCCGCATAGGGGCGCATGCTTGTGAAGCGCTTGGTGCTGAGGCGCGTCTATGTGATGCGCGGTCTGACCGGCGTATCCGCTCCACTTGACACGTCTTTATTGGTGCGACTGTTACGTTCTTCGAGTGCTTTAAATAGCCGTTTTTGACTTGGCTAAATTCGAAGCGTCAGGTTCATCCATTTAATGCAAATTTATTGCACGGGAGTCGGAGAGCCATCCACTTGGCGCATGGGTTTGATTTGCCCGGCCTATAAATTGTGGCTGGAGAAGGTTTGCTTTGCGTTCTCTCACGTCCTCCCGAAGTGAATTTGTTTGCTCGAGCATATTCTGTTGATGAGATGCTCTCGAGGGTGAAGATGCGACACATTGTCCTTATTGATGCACTTGAAGGTGATTGTTACATCCAAAAGTCGGAGTCAAGGGCTTCTGAGGCAGGCGGAAGGTGCCTGTTGCATCCAAAGATCGGGATGCTCGAGCCTCGTCTCCGTTATGCTGGAAGAGCCTGTCACGCCCCAGAACCAGAATACTGGAGAGCGGGGGCAGACATAGCCAACTACGTGTATTGAAATGGAAACCACCTCGATATACGGTCACGGCAGTCTAGATATATGAGGGTTTACTACAAGCCAACAGCCTCTTATGGTCATGAACAAGCCTAATGTCTCAATCACAAGCAAGTAAGTAAGGTCGCAAGATGTATGATCATTAAATATACAATAATAAGGCGTCCCAAATATTACATATTCAGCTGATCATGAAGCTAGTCGTTACAAAATGTTAGGACTAGCAAGAGTTTAGTCGTACATGATCAACCCTAGGATTTGTTAATCATGTTTACAGCCCGTAGGCAGACAGTAAGTAAAAGTGCATCGAGCTAACAGGTGCTCGTCGGCTAAACGCCTCAAAAGAATAATTTTACAGTAGAGTGAGCGAAACAAAATAGAAAACCCACTCGTAGCCCGGGTTCCTTCTAGTCGCCACCATTGCGCTGGAAGCTTGGTAGATCCTCGGAAGCTGCTCCGAAATCTGGCCACACAAAACCAGCTGGGTCAACCCCAGAAAGAGCAAGTGCCACAAGGGGGCCACGAAATAAGAACAAAAGTCAGCAAATAGCACAAGAAAATCTAATATTAACACTAGAATTTACGAAAACATGTCAGGATGATATACGACGAGATAACCATAGAAATATTCCGATAGCCAGGTTACAACCCGTAAACTAAACAAGGACCGGGGTTGTAACCCTTCATCTGAGCAGAACTTGGTTTCCCACCATTTATCGGTAAGATGATAATGTAAGAAATCAAGACAGGAAACCATCTTGTACTGGATCAAGACATGACTAGACTGGTTATACCTCATTCAATCAATCACGGTCAAACAAATACTATGGCTTACTACTTTAACTAACTAGGGTTATCACAGACCAAATTACTAACAAGATGCAGTGAGATGATTCCACAGCCACAAGCCCTGCAGACCATCCAGGTTACCCAGGTCGAAAGTTAGGGGTTGAATTCTGGTGGGTACATCGCCTGGAAGACAAATGTACCCTTAGGTGACTCAGAGGGTGCAACACGCGACGGTGTGCTGGAAATGTGTCCTACTCGACGGCAGGCTACAGATCCCAAGAGCGCCCAGGTAACGGGATTGCCTGTAGCTGTGTCATCTCTTCATGACTACTGTGTTATTCTAGTTATTAACCTTAATTCATTTTGGTAGGTACCCCTGACCATGGTACTCAGGAGTCCCATCCTAGACATGATGCAAGACAGGACAAGTGGATTTAACAAGCAAGCAAGAAAGAACCACCCACGGTGTCAAGGCAGGTCAAGCTAAGTTAGCCGTCGCAACAACATTAAGTTATCAAGTCATGCTACAAGTCAGGAGTGCACTGCCACGGGCCACTATCAAGTTATCAAGTCACAAGGATTAATTACAAGTTACAAGTTAGGTGTGCACCCTACTGGGTCACTAGCAAGGAGATCAGAGAATACCAGAATCATAAACCACAGAAAACCGTACTAGTCATAAACAATTACTTGAAAACCGTGTTAGGCCGTGTCGGGTCAAGATAGTCGTGCTGTGTTGAACAGATCTCAGGAAAACTCAATCCAAAAACAAAGAAACCAAGTCGAGAATAAAACCAATACTCCTAGAGCCAAGGGGTTAAGCAAGGGGTTCAGGGTGCAGCATACGCACAAGGGCACGCACAGTGTACGCACAAAAGCACGCACGTAGGAGAGCTAAAGTACGCATGCAAGAGAGCTGCGTACGCACAAAAGCTCGCACGCAAGAGAGCTACGTACGCGAAAAGACACGCACGCAGGAGAGCTGCGTACGTAAAAAGTCACGCACGCAAGAGAGATGCGTACGTGAAAAGTCACGCACGCAAGAGAGCTGCGTACGCGTAAGAACACGCACACAGAAGAGCTGCGTACGCGAAATTCACGCACGCAGGAGAGCTGCGTACGTGAAAAGTCATGCACGCAAGAGAGCTGCGTATGCGTAAGAACACGTACACAGAAGAGCTGCGTACGCGAAAGTCACGCATGCAAGAGAGCTGCCTACGTGAAAAGTTACGCACGCAAGAGAGCTGCGTACGCGTAAGAACACGCACACAGAAGAGCTGCGTACGCGTAAAAATACGCACGCAGGGGAAAGGATCTTCTTCTCCATGGCTGAGAAGAAGCTCCCAAGGCTCCAAAACTTCAAGGCATCACAACTTGGCCATCCGAACTCCAAATCCGGATTTCCAAGGTTCCAACCTGGGTGGAATGGAATTCTCTTCCACAAGGAAACATCATAACTCATAAAAATCCAACCTAAATAGACAAAAACCATGCAAAACCAAAAATAGAAAAAACTTAGATCTAGAACAATGGAGACTCCAAATCCCAAAATACCAAGTTCTAATATTGATCACCATGTCCTAATCTAGCAAATGGACAAATAAAATAGGGTTCTTATGTGGTGGCAAGGTGCACTTGCCTATGGGTTGGGAGAGTTGTGTGGAGGAAGAAGAAGAAGAAGAAGAAATTAATGGAGGTTTATGAGGAGAGAGAAAAAGTTGGTGGAGTTTTAAAGAGGGTGGGATGTGGTGTGTTGAGGGGGAAGCATAGGCTAAGGTGTTCCAATACACATTAAACCGAACCAAACCAACCCAAGCCGATTAAAACTGAGCCATGCCAAAACCCAAAATACGAGAAATACCAAATTTCCGCAAGTTGAGAAAAATAAAAATACATGCCAAAATCCAGATACGAGTATAAATATGAAATACGGGAAATACGGAAAAATGAGGGTGACAACTCTACCCACCTTAAAAGAATTCTGTCCTCGAAATTTAATCAAGGAGCTAGAGATTTTCACGACAAGTTATACTAAGCACAGGCAAGCTACACTAAGCAGTTCAATCATACAATGCAAGCAAGGAAGGGAAAACGTAAGGCATAAGAAAGACATTATACCTCACGAGTCAAACAGGTAGGGATATCGCGATCGGATGTCGTCCTCACGCTCCCACATTAACTCACCTAGAGAGTGATGACCCCAAGCAACACGGACTAATTTAATAGTCTTGTTCTTTAGTATCTTTTCCCTCCGGTCCAAAATAGACACGGGTCTCTCCTCATACGAAAGGTTGGTACCAACAACCAATTCCGAATGGTCTAGGATATGGCTCGGGTCTGGAATATACCGTCCTAATTGGGACACATGGAATACATCATGCACCTCACTTAGCGACGGCGGAAAAGTGAGACGATAGGATACATCTCCTACTCGCTCTAGAATATCGAACGGCCCTATATACCTAGGACTAAGCTTTCCCCGCACGCCGAAGCGAATGACGCCGCGGTTAGGCGAGATCCTAAGGAATATATGGTCGTCGACAGCAAATTCTAAGGGACGCCGATGAGCATCAGCCGAATGGCGCTGGCGGTCCTGGGCAACTCGGAGGTGATCTCTGACCTTCTTGACTACTTCAACCGTTTGGAAAATCAATTCGGGTCCGAGCATCTGCCTCTTCTCAACATCGTCTCATGCTAGCGGGGATCTGTACTTCCTGCCATAAAGAGCCTCGAAAGGTGCCATCTGGATACTGGCCTGATAACTGTTGTTGTACGAGAATTCTACCAGGTGTAGATGATTCTCCCATGAACCATCGAAGTAAAGGGTACAAGATCTCAACATATCTTCAAGAGTCTGGATTGTGCGCTCTGACTGACCATCCGTCTGCGGGTGATAAGCTGAGCTGATCTGAAGGCGAGTCTCCAAACTCTTCTGTAAGATGTGCCAAAAGTGTGATGTGAATCTTGAATCCCTGTCCGAGATGAGGCTGACTGGCACACCGTAAAGCCTGACGATCTGCCTGAGATATATCTCTGCTAGCTGTGCCGTCGAATATCCAACTCTGAATGGGAGAAAGTGTGCCACCTTGGTAAGCCTGTCCACAATTACCCAAGTAGCATCTCTGCCGGCCGGAGATCTGGGCAATCCGGTCACGAAATCCATGGTTATATGTTCCCATTTCCATTCTGGGATCCGTAAGGGTTGAAGAAGTCTAGCGGGCCTCTGATGTTCAGCTTTAAGCTGTTGGCAAACCAAACATCGAGAGACAAACCGGGCTATCTCCCTCTTCATGCCATTCTACCAGAAATGCTGACGAATATCACGGTACATCTTCGTACCACCCGGATGAATAGAATATTGTGAACTGTGGGCTTCTGCCATGACTTCCTGTCTGATATCTCCACAGGGTACACAAAGATGAGTACCGTATCGAAGTGTACCATCTTCATGGATACGTAACTCTGGCCTTCTTTCTGCTTTACATTCTGTTCTGAGTCGCTGGAGATTATAATCTGTTGACTGCACCATCCGGATTCTCTCAACTATGCTGGACTGAACCTGTAGACTGGCCATCAATGCCACGCTGGTTGGAAGAACTACTTCAATTCCCATCTTCTGAAGATCTGCCAATAATTCTGGTTGTGCCGTCAGGAAATAAACTCCGGCACTCCTGCTCAATTCATCTGCTACAACGTTGGCCTTCCCGGGATGATACTTTAATCCACATTATAGTCCACCAGTAGCTCGAGCCATCTTCTCTGCCGCATATTAAGGTCCTTCTGGGTGAAAACATACTTCAGGCTCTTATGGTCAGTAAAGATCTCCACTCTATCTCCGTACAAGTAGTGTCTCCACAACTTCAAGGCAAACACTACCGCCGCCAATTCTAAGTCGTAGGTCGAGTAATTCTTCTCATGATCACGAAGTTGACGTGACACATAAGATATTACCTTCCCATGCTGCATCAAGACACACCCCAATCCTCTGCCTGAAGCGTCGCAATAAACCGTGAATCCTCCGGTCCCATCTGGAAGGGTGAGAATGGGAGCCGTTATCAAACCTTGCTTCAACTTCTCAAATGATTTCTGACACTCTGCTGTCCAAACAAACGGCACATCCTTGCGGGTCAACTGGGTCATCGGCGCTGAAATCCTTGTGAAATCTGAAATGAACTGCCGGTAGTAGCCGGCCAATCCAAGGAAGCTGCGAACCTCTGCCACTGAGCTGGGTACCGGCCATGACTCGATAGCCACAATCTTCTAGGGATCCACTTCCAATCCTCCTCGGGTAATGATGTGACCCAAGTATGATATGCGATCGAGCCAGAACTCGCATTTACTGAACTTGGCGTACAACTGATGCTCCCTAAGCGTCTGGAGGACGACTCTGAGATGTTGCTCATGCTCTGCTTCACTCTTGCTGTAGACCAGGATGTCATCTAGGAACACGATCACAAATTGATCCAAGTAAGGCATGAAAATGCGATTCATGAGGTTCATGAATACGGTCGGCGCATTGGTCGCTCCAAAGGGCATAACAAGGAACTCCCAATGTCCATACCTCGATCTGAATGCTGTCTTCGGGATGTCCTGCTCTCTGACTCTGATCTGGTGGTATCCCGATCGCAAATCGATCTTCGAGAACACTGAAGCCCCTCTGAGCTGATCAAACAAGTCATCTATCCTCGGAAGAGGGTATCTGTTCTTGATTGTCACCGAATTCAAGGTACGATAATCAACACATAGCCTGGACGTACCATCCTTCTTTTTCACAAGAAGCATCGGGGCTCCCCAAGGCGATCCACTTGTACGGATGAATCCCTTGGTCCTCAGTTCTTCAATCATCTTGTACAAAATTTTTAACTCTGAAGGCGCCATCCTGTAGACTCGCTCTGATACCGGTGCTGTCCCGGGAATCAAGTCTATAGTGAACTCAATCTCCCGCTCCGGTGACATCCCTGGAAGCTCCTCTGGAAAGACATCTGGAAACTCTTCAACTATCCGGGGTAACTGCACTGCTGCTACTGCCATCCGCAATGCTGGGGAAGATGGCTCCACTGCGCCTCTGGAAAACAAAAACTCTGGCTCGCCGGGGATACTAAAGACAACTCTGCCAATATGGCAGTCTATCCTAGCATATTGGTTCCTCAACCAATCCATGCCTAGGACTACATCATAGTCTGCCATAGGAAACTCTATGAATCTAGCGGGGAACTCCCTACCGCTAACTACGATCCGACACGAAGAAAACACTCGATCTACTCCCACAAGACCATTACCAGTAAGTATATTGAGCCTCACTGATAATGACTCTGGCTCCAATCCTATCCGTGTCGTGAATCGTGCAGACATGAATGAATGCGATGCACCAGAATCAAATAATACAGACACTGGAGAGGAGTTAACGAGAATAGTACCTGCCACAACCTCACCTGGTGCAACTTCTTCTTCCATAGCCATCATCATGGCCTGACCTTGTCCTCTGGCTGCTGGTCCCCTCTGCTGGAAACCTCTCTGCCTATTCTAGTTCTGAGCTTGGGCTTGTGCATACTGCTGAAGGTGTTGTTGCTGGAATGCCTGAGACTGAGGCGGCAAGGGCCTCGAAGACTGATACTGCTGCTGCTGAACTGGTACTGGGGCCGGTCCTCTCACCGAGGAGCTAGAAGGGTTGGATGCTGATGAACCACCCCTATTCGGGCAAGCCCCTATCCTATGATCTGCTGCTCCACAAGCCAGGCACAATCCCTGCGCCCTACGACAATCTGCCACCACATGCCCTGGCTTCCCGCAATGAGAACATACCATCACGAAAGTCTGCTTCTGCTTCTGCTACTGTAGGTACGTCGGGGTCGAATGCTGAACCGACGTTACTGAGGTCGCCTGCCTCGGAGTTCCAATGGTCAATCCCCTAGCTGCCGGGGCTGGAGCTGATGATTGGTACATTTGACTGTGGGACCGCTTCCTACCTCCGGTCCTATCCACGATCCTCTGGGAGGTATACTCATGCCTCCTAGCTGCTCTCAAGACTGCATCGAACGTCTGGTGCTCGAACTGTTCTACTGCCAACAAAATCTCCAAATGCAGTCCCTGCTGGAACCGCTGGGCCCTATCAAACTCGGTCGCCACCAAGGTGGGGGCAAACCTACTGAGCCTAGAAAACTCCGATGCATAACTGTCGACTGATCTGCCTCCTTGCTTCAAGTTGGTAAATCTGGTCTGCAGGTCGTACCGAGCCACAGCATCAAAGTACTTCGTCTGGAATCTCTCTCTAAACACTGCCCAAGCAATGGGTGCCACTAATCCCATGGCTTGCGCCGCCCACCAACTGCGAGCCAAGTCCAACAACTGCAGGCGTACCACCGCCACCTTCTCATTCTCGGGTGTCCTAGCTGCTTCCAGAATCACCTCGGTATCCTGAAGCCATGCATCCGCGACAATCGCATCCTCGGTGCCGTCGAAGAAAGGAGGGTTCAATCGCTTGAAGCTGTTCGCCGCCTGGTTTCCTGGATGATTGCCTCGGGTCAAAACATCTTGAACTGTCTGGTGCAGGGCGTCGCTTCGACGATCCTGGAAAGCTATCAAAGTTCTGATGAGGCCTACTAAGGTATCATCATCTGGCTCTGCGGGCTGGACGGGCCGAACTGGTGACTCTCCTCCAGTAGGCACAACTCTGGAGGCTACCCCGGAATGCTGGGCTTGATCTTCGGGTTGCTGCTGATCCACGGGACGTGCTCCACCTCGTCGATTGGTAGGACCAGGTACAGTACCTCTGAAGAAGACGACACAGGAAACAATAAGGAAAGGACCAGGACAGATCAATGATATAAGCACAGGATCAGGAAAAGAATCCAGGGATTCAAAGGATACGAACAGAGATCAAGGACGAGTACTGATTGAGACATCTATCTGGTAAACCCCCACATATCTTGTTTACAAGACCTGCATGGGCCACCACTTAAACCATGTCATGCCCCAGAACCAGAATACTGGAGAGCGGGGGCAGACATAGCCAGCTACGTATATTGAAATGGAAACCACCTCGATATACGGTTACGACTGTCTAGATATATGAGGGTTTACTACAAGCCAACAGTCTCTTATGGTCATGAACAAGCCTAATGTCTCAATCACAAGCAAGTAAGTAAGGTCGCAATATGTATGATCATTAAATATACAATAATAAGGCATCCCAAATATTACATATTCAGCTGATCATGAAGCTAGTCTTTACAAAATGTTAGGACTAGCAAGAGTTTAGTCGTACATGATCAACCCTAGGATTTGTTAATCATATTTACAGCCCGTAGGCAGACAGTAAGTAAAAGTGCATCGAGCTAACAGGTGCTCGTCGGCTAAACGCCTCAAAAGAATAATTTTACAGTAGAGTGAGCGAAACAAAATAGAAAACCCACTCGTAGCCCGGGTTCTTTCTAGTCGCCACCATTGGGCTGGAAGATTGGTAGATCCTCGGGAGCTGCTCCAAAATCTGGCCACACAAAACCAGCTGGGTCAACCCCAGAAAGAGCAAGTGCCACAAGGGGGCCACGAAATAAGAACAAAAGCCAGCAAATAGTACAAGAAAATCTAATGTTAACACTAGAATTTACGGAAATATGTCAGGATGATATACGACGAGATAACCATAGAACTATTCCGATAGCCAGGTTACAACCCGTAAACCAAACAAGGACCGGGGTTGTAACCCTTCATCTGAGCAGAACTTGGTTTCCCACCATTTATCAGCAAGATGATAATGTAAGAAATCAAGACAGGAAACAATCTTGTACTGGATCAAGACATGACTAGACTGGTTATACCTCATTCAATCAATCACGGCCAAGCAAATACTACGGCTTACTACTTTAACTAACTAGGGTTATCACAGACCTAATTACTAACAAGATGCAGTGAGATGATTCCACAGCCACAAGCCCTGCAGACCATCCAGGTTACCCAGGTCGAAAGTTAGGGGTTGAATTCTGGTGGGTACATCGCCCGGGAGACAAATGTACCCTTAGGTGACTTAGAGGGTGCAACACGCGACGGTGTGCTGGAAATGTGCCCTACTCGACGGCAGGCTACAGATCCTAAGAGCGCCCAGGTAACGGGATTGCCTGTAGCTGTGTCATCTCTTCATGACTACTGTGTTATTCTAGTTATTAACCTTAATCCAATTTGGTAGGTACCCCTGACCGTGGTACTCAGGAGTCCCATCCTAGACATGATGTAAGACAGGACAAGTGGATTTAACAAGCAAGCAAGAAAGAACCACCCACGGTGTCAAGGCAGGTCAAGCTAAGTTAGCCGTCGCAACAACATTAAGTTATCAAGTCATGCTACAAGTCAGGAGTGCACCGCCACTGGCCACTATCAAGTTATCAAGTCACAAGGATTAATTACAAGTTACAAGTTAGGTGTGCACCCTACTGGGTCACTAGCAAGGAGATCAGAGAATACCAGAATCATAAACCACAGAAAACCGTACTAGTCATAAACAATTACTTAAAAACCGTGTTAGGCCGTGTCGGGTCAAGATAGTCGTGCTGTGTTGAACAGATCTCAGGAAAACTCAATCCACAAACAAAGAAACCAAGTCGAGAAATAAAACCAATACTCCTAGAGCCAAGGGGTTAAGCAAGGGGTTCAGGGTGCAGCGTACGCACAAGGGCACGTACAGTGTACGCACAAAAGCACGCACGCAGGAGAGCTAAAGTACGCACGCAAGAGAGCTGCGTACGCACAAAAGCACGCACGCAAGAGAGCTGCGTACGCGAAAAGACACGCACGCAGGAGAGCTGCGTACGCAAAAAGTCACGCACGCATGAGAGCTGCGTACGTGAAAAGTCACGCATGCAAGAGAGCTGCGTACGCGTAAGAACACGCACACAGAAGAGCTGCGTACGCGAAAGTCACGCACGCAGGAGAGCTGCGTACATGAAAAATCAGGCACGCAGGAGAGCTACGTACGTGAAAAGTCACGCACGCAAGAGAGCTGCGTACGCGTAAGAACTCGCACACAGAAGTGCTGCGTACGCGAAAGTCACGCACGCAAGAGAGCTGCGTACGTAAAAAGTCACGCACGCAAGAGAGCTGCATACGCGTAAGAACACGCACACAGAAGAGCTGTGTATGCGTAAAAACACGCACGCAGGGAAAAGGATCTTCTTCTCCATGGCTGAGAAGAAGCTCCCAAGGCTCCAAAACTTCAAGGCATCACAACTTGGCCATCCGAACTCCAAATCCGGATTTCCAAGGTTCCAACCAGGGTGGAATGGAATTCTCTTCCACAAGGAAACATCAAAACTCATAAAAATCCAACCTAAATAGACCAAAACCATGCAAAACCGAAAATAGGGAAAACTTAGATCTAGAACAATGGAGACTCCAAATCCCAAAATATCAAGTTCTAATATTGATCACCATGTCCTAATCTAGCAAATGGACAAATAAAATAGTGTTCTCATGTGGTGGCAAGGTGCACTTGCCTATGGGTTGGGAGAGTTGTGTGGAGGAAGAAGAAGAAGAAGAAATTAATGGAGATTTATGAGGAGAGAGAAAAAGTTGGTGGAATTTTAAAGAGGGTGGGATGTGGTGTGTTGAGGGGGAAGCATAGGCTAAGGTGTTCCAATACACATTAAATCGATCCAAACCAACCCAAGCCGATTAAAACCGAGCCATACCAAAACCCAAAATACGAGAAATACCGAATTTCCACAAGTTGAGAAAAATAAAAATACATGCCAAAATCCAGATACGAGTATAAATACGAAATACGGGAAATACGGAAAAATTAGGGTGACAGAGCCGTAGATCGGAATTGCGGTGCTGCAGCTTTGGAGGCTCTTTCTTCTGTCAGAGTGGGTGTTGCCCATTCTGGTTGTGTTGAAAGCTGCTCCTTTAGTCGCGGTTTCGATTGCGGTCTTCCTTGGTCTTTTGGAGGCTCTTTCGAAGCCTCCCCTGGCCACAGGTTGATTTGCGGAGTTCTTCTCTTCCTCGGTTTGGGGAGCTCTTCCTCCAGCTAGAGGGTTGATTGCCACCCTCGTTCTGCTCAATAAATGCTTTATTAGTCGAAGCATTAGATGGCTGAGCCTGGCTGGAAGGGTAGAACATAACTGAGCTGCTGAAGGGATGCACATAACTGAGGATGTACATAACTGAGGATGCACATAACTGAACTGCTGAAAGGATGCGCCCGGCTGAGAGCGCATGGTGGGATGCGCCTGACTGAGAGCGCATGGTGAGATACGCCTGTTCAAGAGGGCATGATGACTGCTGCGCCTGGCTGTAGACTCTTTGTAGAATTTCTCCTTTGTACAACCTTTTCTAGACATGTAATAGACTTTTATATGCAAATAAAAATCCTCTTTCAATGTCTATACTTTTGTTTTGCTGTGTCAAGTATTTTGTCTGAGCTCCCTGGCGCATGTAGTGTTTGGTGCATAGGATTTCTGGTTGTGAAATTCCATGCTTCTACAGATACGTCTATATTTATTGTGGTATTGGCAGTGATGTTGACACGGTGGTGGTTCTGTGGAGGATAGTCGTCGGCGAGATATCCGGAGTTAATGGCGGGGGTGGTCTGCCAGGAGAGAAGTCGGGGTGATAGGAAAGGAGGCGGATGTGTTGCGGTGTTGATGATGATGGATGATGGAGCGGGGTGGTTATAGGTCAGGGAGTTTCGTAGGGTTTTGAAAGGGAAGAGGGGGATCAGTTGATGTTTCTTATTTCTACTCATGGATTGGATTGGGGTTAATCCTAGAAGGATTAGAAGATATCGAATTTAATTTTGGATGTGAATGCTGGGAATCTGAGTATTCAAATAGCACAAGAAAATTTGGATATTTCTGTATGGATTAGTATTGGAATCCTCCCAGATAAATGTTTATGAAAGTTTAAATCAAATCAAATATTCCTAACTTGCTTAATCAAATCTAACTCGTTAATATAAAATCAAAAAAGATTATTTAAACAAAATTTATTCTAAATCAAATAATTGATCATATCAAGACTTTAGATTAATATTTAGTATTATCAACTAATTTGAATAATATGAATTAAAATCTAGCTCAAATAAAGGATCAGCATAATACTTGAAAGTAGTATTTTAAATAATCTTTAAAATAAATTTCATAAAATCAATTATCAAAATATTGTTAAGAATAATTTAAATATTTATATATCTTCATAAATAAAACTAGATTAATTAAATATAACTATAATATTTGATAACCATAGTAATTCGAACTGAGTTTTCAATAATATCAAATATTACTTAAAACAGATGTCATAAATTCGAATCATAAAGTATAATTTAATAATTCTTTAATATAAAATAAATTAGACAAATTACTTTTATTTTCTAAAATATCTATACTAGGAGATAAATATAATTTTATTTTTTTCGAAAATGAATTAAAATAAGAGATTTCAAAGATTCGGGAAGAGGGGTTACAAATCTACCCACCTTAGAAATAAATTCGTCCTCGAATTTAAAACTAGGATGATCGAATCTTTCTAAGGTTTAAATAAATATTGGGTTTAACAAATCAAAATCAATTCATAATGATTTAAAAATAATTTAATATTTTATTAAAATATTAAAATGCATTTGATCGAATCTAAATACAATAATAATTTAAATGAATAATATGTTTATTAAATGATTTGGAAAATATGGTATATATTTAAACAATACATATCTTTGTTAGTCCAAGACTGAATCAAACTAACTATAATATAACAAAAATGAATTTAATTGATAGTTAATATTAGCAAATAATTTAAACGATATTTTATAAATTCTAAATAAAAAATGGTTTGACAAAAATTCTGTTGTAATTCAAATATATTCTATAAATAAAATCTATTTTCTAACCAAAATTTATTATAATAAAAATAAAACTTTTGAAAGTAGGGATACAGGTTTACAATTCTACCCACCTTAGAAATATTTACCCTAGAAATTTTTTTAAATGACACGATTAGGCACGACTATGAAGAATAATCAAGAAACCAAATTTGTAATTGATATGAATAAAACGACGAATGGTATAACCAAAGGGGTGATATGATTCGTGATCTAATTAATCACGCGTAATCGTAGATGTGATCAAAATGATAAGGATAATAGACAAGAGGAGAGTGTGATTTGGCACGATCAATAATCGGTCAAATGGTCTAGTTACGACCGAATTTCTAAAGAATGATCAAGGTTGCAGATGCAATCTAAACGAGGCTATAGTCCCATAGATATAAGTTAAGATACAGTCACGATCAAGGTTAACCATGCAAGTCATCTATGCATGATAAAATTAGAAACTTTGCACGAGCATGAACAAGGTCAAAATAGTCATGATCAAAATGGAATACAAAATAAAACATTAGCAATAATCGATTTAAAATATATACACGATTATGATTATAGTCAAGAGAGTTTAGTCGTGATCAAATTTGTTTAGGAACGATCAATTAGTTAAGCAAAACTGTTTAGGCATGATTATAGTATCAAACCTAGGGAAGGATACGAATTGACTCGATCAAAATATAATAAGAGGAGTCTAGTCATGATCGAAATTGTTCAATGGTGATCAATTCCAAAATCGTTTCGATATGCTTAAAATATTTATCCACAATTATTTAGGCACGAGTTTAAAATCAAAATCTAGATAAGTTTAGAAATCCAGTCAAAATTTCATTAAAAGATGACAATCTGAAAAATATGAGGATAAGAAAGCAAGGAAGAATTACCGGTTTATTAAGAAGATTGTGACTAGGAATAAACAAAAATCAATTTGAAAACTTAATAGTTATATGCCAATAAGACGTAGTCTCTATGGTATTCGAAACTTCTAAACATAATCGAAGTCATTTTACCAAGAATTTATGCCTCGCCAGTGTACAGCTAGCTGCATTAAACCTTGGTTCCACAACTCAAGTTATGTTGCGGTAACGAATACCCTATCAACTCTATCTAATCTTGACATAACAACTCAAGGATGAAATAAGACGACCAAGACATAATTTTTAATAATGTTCGATCACCCACGCTTACTTGAAATTATTTCAACTTAGGGTTCATGCCCTGCCAGTGCGCTGCTGGCTGCAGTGAACCCGTAGTCTCGATAATTCAAATAAGTGACGACAGTGCGCTGCTGTCTTGTCATCACAAGTCATCAAAAATTATTCCAACTATATCTCCCAGAATATCAAAGGAGTTTAAAAACATCATACAAGTTGATAAAGATAAAAAAATGTAAGTATCTGCTCTTCTAGTATATATCAACTTCTTGGAAAAAATAATTGATTAGGAAGGATAATGATCGAAGTCAAAATAAGTAAAAAAAATCTTATAATTCTCATTTCATGGATATTCAGTATTCAACGATTGATAGAAAACTTCTGAATTCAAAAACTTAACTCGAGATTAATAGACAATTGAATGAGAAGTTATTTTAAAATAATTCCTTAGGTCCAAGGGAAAGAATATAAGTGATACGAACTTATGGTATAAAGATGTTTAGAAAAGATATGAGATAAAAGTTGTACAAATGATCATGAATAGAGAGAAAATGACCGAAGGCAAAAGAAATATAAACTTAAATTTATATTTCTCTAATATTCAAGATCGAGGGAAAATATGTATATAGCACTATGTCTACCTATTATGAATATATTTATACAAAAGTATATATGTATAGCCTAAGTAAATCCCAAAATACCATTCTAAGAGAAGGTTGTCATATTTTCCAAGTAAAATATAAATTTAAATAGCAATAATACATATATTATATTCAATATATAATTTATAGAAATTATTCACAAGGCCAAAATGGACTTCCAATGTATATACACATCTATATATCTACATGGACGACGCTGGTCGTACTACATGACCACCAGGACTTGGGTTGAGTTTGGCCTAATTTGGAACAACCGGGTCTTCTAAAAGTCAATAATCTTAATAATGAATAATTAAATTATTCCTAGGGTTACGTCACGATTTGGCCTGGTTTTCCTAGTTAGTATACACCTATGACTCGATCTTCTCTACCATGGCTAGAACACCAGTCAAAGCACTCGACTACACTCCCAGTGCCAAAATTGTTGGTTATCTTACGCTCCAAAACTTAACCGTGACTAAGGTCTTCTTAATAAATATTTAAAAAACACATTTTAATTCAAACAAATAAATAAAAGAATACTTTCCAAACTTTTGGAAAGAGGGGTTAGGAATCTGCCAACATTAGAAATACTATCGAATCATAATACAATAGTACATCCATTTATGTAAATCATCTAATAGGGTTTAGAATTCGATGAGGCCTATGTAGCAACCTTAACTACCCAACTGTCAAATTAAACTAGGGACTCCTAGTCCTAACCATTCTCCTAAAATTGACTTACTCCTAGTTGTGAATGAGCATTTCTTATTCGTAGGCTCGCAGTAGTACGACTAATATGGTACTACCACGAGTTCACAATCTTTTACGAAAACTGACCTGCATGGGCCACCACAAAAACTTGTCACGACCCGCATCCGCTTTTTTTCGGATACGAGACGTGTCCAAGCCAGCCTACGCCGCAGAGTCAGCAGTAGAACGTTGTCACGGCCATGATGCTCAAAATCACAAAATAACCACTTTATTGCTCATTCACATTTCTAAGATTTATTACAACAGTTACAAGATTTATATTGGAAAAAAATACATGTTCTTACACTTTTAATAAAAATAATACCACTGCTATTTATTTCTAGGTTTATTTCTGCAAGTACACTCGTATCTCCCAAAGCTAAGTGAATCCAAGGCTAACCTGAAAAATATTGGTTTCCAGTCAGGAATGGAACAAGCACACAAACCGACGGCAATGCGAGAACACAATAGAATAAACAAGACATAAAAATAACATATGAGAGATAAAACTAGAAAATACTGATGACATGGTAAGTGGTGGAGAAGACAAGGAAAACAAATAAAATACAACTACCTATGTGATTTGAAATATCCGTTTCGACATGTGAACGGCTAGGGGGTAAATCCGGCACCCTGTACGTATCGTGTGCAGCTGCTATTCTCCACGAAAGACACGGAGGATAGTTTTGGGTAGTCCACATGTCTACTAAGATATTTTTCCTCCCGACTACTCCGTGTGACGAGCGTGTCAACAAGCAGCAAGACATATGTATAAACATGAAATGTATGGACTACTATGAATCAAAAAGCAATCAGAAAGTATACTTGCCTGAGGTCCTTAGGTGGTGAACAAACCATCTTGTTGGGTCCCGCATAGTCCGGTTAGCCTAGGGTGGATATGTATAATTTGAAATCGTAAGAACAATATGAATATGATTAGTCAAGGTCATGATCTTGACATTCGAAGGAAAATTCATATAATAAATAATTACATATAATCCTAGAAAATACTTGTAAAACTATAATTTACCAATAGTTTTAGATAACTATCATTGAAAATATACAAAATTACTCTAAAGCTAAACTCTTGATAGGAAGCATAATGTTTATAATTATCTAGAAATCATTTATAGTATTTCAAAACTATATATAAAATACCTTTCGATAAATACCTTGAAAACCAAGAAAATCCTTTATATCTATACAAACACCCATATAAGAAAAATAGTTTAACAGATATATTATTTAAAATACCTTTATATATACTTCCTTTTACAAAACCCTAGTATACATATCATACACTTATAAAACCCAAACTTATTTATAGATTAGACTAGAATTCTCAAGGCCCATAGGCTAAGCCTGAAGCCCATAATAACTTAGGCCATCCCTGCAAGCTATACAAACCCATATATTACTTACACATACTAACTATTTTTCAATAATAAGAAGCATACTAGTACTATATTAATATAAATATATTCTAATATTTTATATAAAATACATCTTTAATTATTATAACATACTAATAATACCAAAACTTCACAGTCTTCATAGCTCTTCGTTTATTAATAAATAAATAAATAAATAAACAAAAACTAAACACAAGGCTATACTTACCTAGAAAAAAAGGGGAGATGACAAAAATAGTTCATTCTCAAGGAGATGAAAGGAGAAGAGACGAAGAGAATGGACTTCTCACCAACGGTGGAACTGGCGCACGAGGTGGCGTCGGCGTTGACGCGGGTGCTCGTGCAACCACTGTGCTGTCGAGGGTGTCGGTCCGAGCGACGCTTGGCGAGACGGGAAGTCGCCGGCGTTGGCTCCTCGTGCAGGAGAAGAACGAATGGTGGAAAATGGAAGGGCTCATCGGAAGTTTCCACACGGTGGCGCTCGGTCGATTGGTACGGCGTGCGGGTTATACTGGTCCACGGAGCGGCAGATCTGGGAGAAGATGGGGTACTGCTCCAGTCTAGAGAGGTCGATACCGGCGAGCTTCCTTGGAGGAGACAAGCATGGGATCGACCGGAGCTTGGCGACCGTCGTCAAAGGAGGCCGACCGGCGAGTTCGTGGCGGTTTTCGTCCCAGCGGTGGTCGGGTCCCGCTGTCAGCGGTGGCCATGTGGGTCAGGTGGCTTCGGTGAAGGTCCGGCGTGGAGTGGTATGGCCCGTGTCATTCGATGCTCGGCTCAACGTTGAGAACGCACGGCGGAGAGGGGTGCCTGCGGAGGAGATCACTGGCGCAGCAGCCGCACAACTCTGATCTGTTGGCGCTGCAGAGTTTGGCCGCGGTGCTGCTCGTCACAGGCACGGACAGGGGCCGCGGGGTTGAACAAGGGAGCGCCATCGGCGTCTGGCCCATAATATGGGGCTTCAACGGTGGCTCAAGCCTTTAGTCGGCGGCGCACCTGTCACTTCCCATTCCCGGAATACGTAAATTTTTGATTTTTTATGTATATGGTATCTGGCACCTGTATCTTTATTATATATATCATATATTTGTAACTGGACATGGCATAGAACAGTATCTCATCGCGGATTAGTGTGCCATCCCTTATCCTTGTCTGGTTGTAGGCGTGGTTCACTGTTTCGATGATAGGATTTCTGAACCGTGTTGTGGTTAGGATTTTAGTTAATTAATTTAATTAGTTGTATCATGTAACAATTAACATGTCATTAGTCACATGGTTAAGAGCATGCTTAAGCTTAGGGTTTCTTTGAGTCAACCCAACCCCTATATATATTCTCTTCCACACTCTCTCTCCTCATTCACTCTTTCATTTATTTTGCTCAAACAACATTTAGACAAGTACATCTTGCACCAAATGGAGAGATTCTTGTATTTTTCATTTCTTAATTTTTTTAGATATTATTTGTCTATATTGTTCTTCTCTTTATTCTCTACAAGTTTGGTTCTTAGAGTTTTTGATTTTAATGGCTAGTTTGGTGTAGATCTAAGTTTCTATAACTAGGGTTTTATGGATTTCCATGGTTTGATCTATCAAACTTTGTTGTTTTCAAAAACTAATGGCCCTATGTTGTAGGGAATTCAATTCTACCCAATTTTGACCTTTGAAAAGTTAGATTTCGACTTATTTTGAGAAAGTTATGGCCAAAACAATATTTGGATATTTTTTATGTCATCTGCCCTGGTTTTGGCAGGGACGATGAATAGTGCCGCATGAATAGTGTCGCAGTCGCATGAGATGAATAGTACCGCAGCCGTATGAGATGAATAGTACCGTAGGAATGAATAGTGCCACAGCAACATGAGATGAATAGTACCGCAAGAATGAATAGTGCCGCAGAAATGAATAGTACCGCAGGAATAAATAGTACTGCAGCCGCATGAGATGAATAGTGCCGCAGCCGCATGAGATGAATAGTATCGCAGGAATGAATAGTGCCGCAGCCGTAGGAATAAATAGTACCACAGCCGCATGGAATGAATAGTGTCGCAGCCGCATGAGATGAATAGTACCGCAGGATGAATAGTGCCGTATAGTGCCTATTTTGGCTATTTTATGTCCTATTTGACTGATTTGTGGCCAGAATTTCTCCCAACTCCCAACATGAAAGTCGTAGATCTTTGTATTGGCTTCAAGGGCCCTCATGTCTCACTTTAACCAGAATTCATATGTGACTTTTATGTCACGAGGAGTCCGAGTGACTTCCTGACTTGACCATGTTCCTGACCTGATTACATGTATATGTGCGCTGGTACATGTTCTAAGTGTGTATTGAGATACAATATTTGTATACACTGCGGTGCCATTTAATGAGTGCACTGAGGTGTGACTCTACATGCCAAGTGATCGTTCGGGTTATATGTCAATATATGTGTACCTTCCAGTACAGTCATGGTAATTGGTCAGTAATAGTGTCGTGGTATGTTGATTGTTGTTTGAAGCATTACACTAAGCATGGATCTATATCGGGCTAATGTGGATTCATCCTTAGGGTACGCGTACTATGGTACGACATATAGGAGGATGACCATGTGACCACGATATGTAATTCTATATCAAAATAGGGTTAATCTAAGAAACTCAAATTGGTAGATACATTGGGTGGGAAGAATCCCGAGATCGTGCCATACTGGCCACCCCAGGTCTTGTCCTGACGTGTCGGGTTGGCCGCCAAAGATACAGTTTTATCCACCTATAGTGGATGACTATATCCGACTCCTGCGTGCTATGTGTTATATATTTTAGCACGGTGGCCTTACGGTAGATCGGTACATAATCAAAGTGCTATGTGTATATGTATATTATATGGTTTGGCTAGCCCTGCTGGGTTGACACGATCTGAGGATTCCTATAATTTGCATTACTGAGATAATCTAGATAAATCATAGAAAACCGGAGGATTGAATGGCCGCTTGTAAGCTGACTTGTTTGTGATATATTTTCTTCTGTTAGCAACTGAGGAACATGGACTATCATGGTGCGTGGTCCAACCCATGTCCTTGTTTGGTTGTTGGGTTGGGCTATTGTGCTGCGATAGGCTATGGACCAAAGTCGCGATCAGAAGCCCTTCACCTGCCCATGGTTATAGGATATATCTTATCTCGGCACGTTATTGGCACCGTTTGTCCTTGTTTGGTTGTAAGGGTGTCGTATTATCTCGATGATATGGTATAAGCCTATAACGCGTGAATCAGGTCATATTTTACTCATTGGGTTTTATCTCACTCTTTTGTGCTCCCTTGTGGTACTTGCTATTCGGGGCCTGACCCCGCTAGTTTTATTTGGCCAGATCTCGTAGCAGCTCGAGAGGATCCAGCCTTCTACCCGAACAATGGTGCACACTAGGAGTATGGGCGCCAGGGACCATGAGTGGATTTCTTCTTCACTGCTTTGATACCTTCTATTTTGTACTTGGCGTTTAGCCACCGACACCTGTTTAGCAGACAGTTCTGGACATTAGTTTCCTTTTACATAATTGTAATTAAATCAGACTGCAGCTGACTACGGTTATGTACTATTGACTCTCGGTACTAGCTCATCTTTTTGTAAAAGCTAGGCTCATGAATCATTTTGATGAAGCGTCGGGGACGCTTTACTGCTTTGTCTTATATGATCATTATTTACTGCTTCTTATTTTGATTGATTGGGACATAGATGCTCTGTGGGACCATAGGAGACCTGATTGTAGCAAGCACCCCCTAGTCTTTTGACAGCCACGATCGCAGTATGACGTCTATATACCTCATACGGTGTAACTGGCCTAGTCCGTCTCAGTATTCCGGTACTGGAGCGTGACAAGGTTTTAGTGGTGGCCCATACAGGTATGTTTTTTAGACTTGTGGGGTGTTGCGATTATAGGAGTCTCAATCAAAATATGCCCCCTTGATCTCCTGATTCGTCTTCTCCTTCTCTCACCTTAATTGCTAACTTGATTATCATCCTCGATTCTTTCCCGTCCTGTCTTTTGATATCTTGTATCATTTTCTTTAGGGTCACATCGTTCTCGAATATTCGAGGAGCCAGCATGGGAGAGAATCCAGTCGAACAGGGACCAGTTGAAAATCAGCAAGGGGTAGTCCCTCTACCTGGACAGATTCACATCGAGAACGTTACCGAACATGAGCCAGTTGAGCCGTAGAGGCCAGAGGTTCCCGTACCTCCAGTAATGCCGGTAGTACCAGTAGCACTAGACGCACCGGCACTATTGCAGATTATCAGAGGGTTATTGGAGACCTAGCAACACCAGACGGTAGCCCAACAGCAACAGCAGACCCAGCAGCAAGAACAGAATGTATTACTGAATCAGGGGTTACAGCCAGCTCTTGAGAGGAGCGTCAGCATTGACTCGGGAGCGTCGGAAAGGTTTTACCGATTTAACCCGAGGTACTTTGATGGCACGGAGAACGCTATCACGGCGGATGCTTGGCTTCAGGATATTGAGGCCATATTGACGGTATCAAAGGTTCCAGCAGAAGAGAAGGTTGACCAAGTCAGATTATTGCTTCAGGATCTCGCCCGCGACTGGTGGGCATCAGAAGAGGTTGGAATGAGGCATCATGTTCCTTGGGATAGCTTCAATACCAGATTCAAGGCCAAGTATTTTGGCGTTGTAGCTCGGTATGAGCTTCAGCAGAGATTTATCAGCCTCAAGCAGGCTGGTAGGACGGTGGATGGTTATGCGGCAGAGTTCTGCATGTTAAGTAGGTTTGTTCAGACGATGGTGGCGACAGAGCCAGAGAGAGCAATGAGGTCCAGCAGGGACTTCATTTAGAGATTTTACAGCTGGTCGAGGGGCACGACTACCAGACATTCGATACAATATTTATGGCAGCTCGGAGGCACGAGCTTACAATTCAAAGGTTATCAGCAAGGACTGGTAGCCATAAGAGGTCTCATATGCAGAGTACGGGAGGAGGAGAAGCAGTACCTCGGACGTCAGCACCAGCGCCTGGTGTCCGTATTCGTGATGCAGCACCGATCACGACAGTTTGTGACGGCACCAGTTCGACAGCTGCAACCGAGGCACCAGCAACGTCATGAGGCACCAGTAGGTTGCACTTATTGTGGTAAGGAAGGACACACTCGGAAAGTGTGTCGGTTAGCGAATAGGCAGTGCTTGAGATGTGGGGGTTCAGACCATCGTATAGCTACGTGCCCACAGATACAGAGGCCAGGAGGGCCAGCTCAACAGTTTTTGGCGTTGCCAGCTCCATAGGTAGCACCGTATCAAGGGCCAGCACTAACAGTGAGGCCACTAGCCCAGCGCCCATTACTGACGTAAGCTCAGATGTACCGACAAGCGCAACATCAGGTAGGATCGTATCAGGTTGGACAGCAGAGGCCACAACAGCAGGGCCAGGGAAGGCAGCTGCAGGGAGTCCAGCAGGGGCAGAGGTAAATAGAATTTGGAGTATTAGAGCAAAGGTTGGCTGAAGGCGGTCAAATTATGGGTAAGTTTTGAGTATTATTTATTATAATTCCTTGAGTTTTATATTCGAAGAGTGAAAGCGACTTTCTCGTCTCACTCATCTGCTCTCGTATCATGTGATATGTGATATTCATCATGTGTCTTGATTACGAGAGTACGTCCTGGACAGAGTCTCGTTCTTGATTTAGTCATTGGTACCGACTTATCTCAAGCGTTGACCTTTGTCCACTTTGGGAGTCAGTATAGGACCTCGAGGACGAATTCCTACCTATGACTTGAGAGGCATATTTTATTCGTATGTCTCCGATCATTTTCTTCTAGGGTATGATTATTGTTTGTGCTCTTACTTATTTATCTTGATTTCTTAAACTATTCATGTGCCATGTATTGTTTGATAATTGTGCTTGCTATATGTCATGAGTGTATTTCGTGATCTGAGAGCGCGCTCGACTAGCCTTATCGAAATTTTGAGGACAAAATTTTTTTAAGGAGGGTAGAGATGTCACTCCCCATTCCCGGAATACGTAAATTTTTGATTTTTCATGTATATGGTATCTGGCACCTGTATCTTTATTGTATATATCATATATTTGCAACTGGCCATGGTATGGAACAGTATCTCGTCGCGGATTAGTGTGCCACCCCTTGTCCTTGTCTGGTTGTAGGCGTGGTTCACTGTTTCGATGATTGGATTTCTGAACCGTGTTGTGGTTAGGATTTTATTTAATTAATTTAATTAGTTGTATCATGTAACAATTAACATGTCATTAGTCACATGGTTAAGAGCATGCTTAAGCTTAGGGTTTCTTTGAGTCAACCCAACCCCTATATATACTCTTCCATACTCTCTCTCCTCATTCACTCTTTCATTTATTTTGCTCAAACAACATTTAGGCAAGTACATCTTGCACCAAATGGAGAGATTCTTGCATTTTTCATTTCTTGATTTTTTTAGAATATTTTTCTATATTGTTCTTCTCTTCATTCTCTACAAGTTTAGTTCTTGGAGTTTTTGATTTTAATGGCTAGTTTGGTATAGATCTACGTTTTTATAACTAGGGTTTTATGGATTTCCATTGTTTGATCTATCAAACTTGGTTGTTTTCGAAAACTAATGGTCCTATGTTGTAGGGAATTCAATTCACCCAATTTTGACCTTTGAAAAGTTAGATTTCGACTTGTTTGAGGAAGTTATGGCCAAAACAATATTTGGACATTTTCTATGTCATCTGCCCTAGTTTTGGCAGGGACGATGAATATTGCCGCATGAATAGTGCCGCAGCCGCATGAGATGAATAGTACCGCAGGAATGAATAGTGCCACAGCCGCATGAGATAAATAGTACAGTAGGAATGAATAGTGCCGCATGAATAAATAGTATCACAGCCGCATGAGATGAATAGTGCCGCAGCCGCATGAGATGAATAGTACCGCAGGAATGAATAGTACCGCAGCCGCATGAATAATAGTGCCGCAGCCGCATGGAATGAATAGTGCCGCAACCGCATGAGATGAATAGAACTACAGGATAAATAGTGCCGCATGGCTTGAATAGTGCTGCATAGTGCCTATTTTGGTTGTTTTATGTCCTATTTGACTGATTTGTGGCCAAATTTCTCCCAACTCCCAACATGAAAGTTGTAGATCTTTGTATTGGCTTCAAGGGCCCTCATATCTCACTTTAACCAGAATTTATATATGACTTTTATGTCACGAGGAGTCCGAGTGACTTCCTGACTTGACCATGTTCCTGACCTGATTACCGGTATACGTGCTGGTACATGTTCTAAGTGCGTATTGAGATACAATATTAGTATGCACTGCAGTGCCATTTAATGAGTGCACTGAGGTGTGACTCTACATGCCAAGTGATCGTTCGTGTTATATGTCAATACATGTGTACCTTCCAGTACAGTCATGGTAATTGGTCAGTAATAGTATCGTGGTATGTTGATTGTTGTTTGAAACATTACACTAAGCATGGATCTAGATCGGGCCGATGTGGATTCATACTTAGGGTACGCGTACTATGGTACGACATATAGGAGGATGACCATGTGACCACGACATGTAATTCCATATCAAGATAGGGTTAATCTAAGAAACTCAAATTGGTAGATGCATTGAGTGGGAAATCTCGAGATCGTGCCATACTGGCCACCCCAGGTCCTGTCCTGACGTGTCGGGTTGGCCGCCACGGATACAGTTTCATCCGCCTATAGTGGATGACTATATCCGACTCCTACGTGCTATGTGTTATATGTTTTATCACGGTGGCCTTACGGGGGACCGGTGCATAATCAAAGTGCTATGTGTATATATTATATGGTTTGGCTAGCCCTGCTGGGTTTACACGATCTGAGGATTCCTATAATTTGCATTACTGAGATAATCTAGATAAATCATAGAAAGCTGGAGGATTGTGTAATGACCCGCTCTGCCCTAGCGGAACGCCGATTCAAACGGCAAGTGCAACGACTCAAATGAGCCGTCGACTCGAAGAGTTGCGTCGACCCGATGAAGTATCGATGCAAATCGATGCAAGACTTACAATGGCCCATCAAAGATGAATCCAGACTTAGACTATCAAAGGCGCGCTCGGAGTATCGCTCGGCCGATGCGAGCATCTCTAAGGTGGGTGGATCCGATGAACCCGTCTTTGCTTAGCCTAGACACATAACAATACGGACACTATCACGAGAATCGCTAGGTGATAACCACGCACATGCTAATAAATGACTCAACGCACCTAGCTAAGGGAATAATCCCATCTTGTATGCTTGTATAGAATATGGAAAGGAACTTAAAAATGTGAACTCTCATACCGCGCTCCACGCTCGTGCTAAGGCACAAGCTTACGTTTATGTTTCTTATACGTTCAAACAATGAAACAATGGATGGTTTACAACAATGAAACGGGAAGACTATCAACATAGTCGTTCCGAGTAGAGTTTAGCAACATTGAAAGACTATGGGACCGATGGGTCGCCAAGGTGGCTCCCACACTGGGAGTTGCGTAATGCTTGAATGAATGAATGAATGAATGATAATAAATCAATGAACGAACGAACAAGTGAAAGAAAGAAAAAAGAATACATGAATAAAAGATAAGAGAGAAAGGAATGGTTAGCGACAGGTATGACGGGCACGTGCAACGGGGCTCGCTACCCGCGATGCACGGACGCCAACCTGGTCGATAACGCATTATGGCTAAGGGTTAACCTACGGCTCAGAGACAGCCATTAAGTTAAAAAGACAAGTTAATACGAAATGGTCGTGGACAAACGGCACGGGCGAGGGGTGGCGATGCCGTGGCCGTGAAGAAAAAGGGTTTTCGTGCATGATCAAAGTGTGAAGGATTGCCGGTCCGGACGAAAATCAAAGTTTGGCTTACGGACTGCCTGAGTGCGGGCTTGGCCACCAGGGGACGTAAGGCCGGGTATTTCAAAAGACTATCAGGGTGTACCAAGCCGCACGCCATGATAGGTGAGGAAATTACCAAGGGGAAGACATGTCCAAATTGGCTTGTGGTGTCAGCGACCGATGCATATAGATTAAGTGGGCTTTGCTGGTGGCGATCCACGTGCGAGTCCTTGCATTGAAATCAAAGTAATCTAAGTTAACTAAATGAAGTGCCTTATGAATATGCTTGAAATGTAACACACCAAATGATGAGAAATTCATACAAGTGAGTTAGATAACGTGCTTACGTGCTAGAACCTGAGGCAGGGACACGTACTTGACATTGAAAGTTCATATTGAATTGTTGACTAACTTGGTTTACTTTGGACAGGAAAGGCCGGACGGTAAGTATGAGTAAGTCATGCATGTATTTCCATGCGACACTTGTATTCGGCAACACGAGATAGGCTATGAAATATGGCATGAAATTGATCCTAAGGCAAGATTAGAAAGACAATGAATGATAGACGGTGCACAAAAGTAAATAGAACGTGTTTGGTAATGATAGCATTGTGGGCGAGCTAGCCTCCCCACTAGTGCATAACAATGTACTGATAACCCCACAGTCTGCTTGCAGGAAGCAGGAAACGTCGGCGGGTGCGGAGCTTCCATCGAACGTGTTAAGGCGCGGAGCCAACTCCAGGGCCTTGGGACGTTGCAAGAAGCTGAAGCACCATATACAGGACATAATGTATCGGAACATCGTGTAACATCCAGTTTTCCAGAAGAGGGTAATTTTGAAATTTTGTAATTATAATTATTATTTAATGGTATTTATTTCATGTTATGATTTTTAGTGATATTTAATTATTGTTAAACTATTTAAAATCATGACTTATGATTTGGTGTCTTGCTAGTGTTCATTTCCAGACTGAGGGGTATTTTAGTCATTTTTTGTAATTTTAAGAATTATTTGGGATTATTAATTATTATTTAATTTATTAGAATTTATTGAATTTATGAGAATTTTTAGGAATTATTTGAGATAGTTTGAACTAGGTTGACTTTTGACTAGTGTTGACTTTGTAGACCTACCTAGAAGTTAACCCTAGTTAGTGGGTCATGGTTAGGTCAAGTGACTCTAGTCTAACCTAGCCTAGCACTTGGTTTAAGTCATTTTAGCAATAGGATTAGGAAGTCACAAGTCATGACTTATAGTTTTAGAACCTTGATTAAGTTTAATCTACATTAGCCTTTATAACTTGGCCCAAGGCCCAATAGTTTGACAAAACCCTAACCCCAAGCCATAGTGGCCGTCACACCCCTCTACCTAGGGATTCCCACCATATAAACCCCTCCCAAATCTAGGGTTGCCTCTTTTCTTTAGGAAGAACCCTATTTTCAAGGAGGTGAGTTCTTATCTAAATAAATTCATCATAAATCCATTATAGGTCCTAAAATCCCCAAATTAGTTGTATTAGTTTCTAATACTGTTCTTCTTGCTGTTATGGGTGATTTGGTTCAGTTTGGAGTTGATTAGAATTGATTGGGATACCAAGCAAGGAGCTAGAAAGGAGACCCTTCCATTGAAAGTTCAACAAGAGGTAATTTCTTCAAATCTCTATGAAATTTTTTAGTCTTCATGAATAGAAGCCCTAAGGGTACCCCCTAAGGTCTGGATAGGTTTCGTATCCAGTGTCGAAGGATTCGTGTCCATTCTGGACACGTATCAGTACACTAGATATGGTGTTCGACAGAATGCCACAAAGGGCATGTCGATCGAGTTTACCTATTGTTTTTGAATAGAAAATAGGTTTTTGATCTAGCTTATGGGTTCCTGTCTTGTGTCTTGGTTTTCTTGTCGTCCTGTGTCATTTTGATGGTGTAGACACGCGCGTGCACACGCTCGCGCGCGTGCTACAGGGATCCCCTGCCTATCGGGCCCTGTAGCGGACACGACACATGTTTCGGCTGAAACTTTGGTGGCACTTGGGGCTCGTGACTGACATGTCACAGACCAATTTTTAGCTCGTCTTATCGAGCGGTTTGAGAGAAATCTCAACGCACCGATTTCCCAGTGCACTGCACAGTATGGTTTTGGGCCACTGATACGGGCCTCATGTCCGACACTGAAACGTCGTAGACACAGGCCAGTGGGCCTATGAGGTAGCCCTATAGGTGGGCTACCTATGAGGGTGACCACGAGATCCTTTCGTGTCTTGTGTCGTGCACACGACACAAGTGCACGTGTGCACGAGACAGTGCACTGTTAGTGCACTGTGTGTGAGGCACTTGATGTTTATGATCTGGACACGCCGTGTCAGGCCTGGGGTGACACGAAATAAATGTGAGGGGGTTGTGCACATGGGTTGTCTTCTTTTACCAACCATTAATAGTTCATTTAATTTAATTTTTGTAAATGTTTCCTTCAATACCAAGTTAGGAACTAATTTCTGATACTGTGCATTGGTCTTCATATTATTCCATATTTTTATTATGAACTTTGCCATCAATTTTACCATCTAATGCTATTAAATGATTGAGTTATAATTCCTAGAATGGGTTCTCCTATACATTATCTAACCATGGTCAAGTTTGTGTATTGATTGGTGGTGTAATGCATTTGAATGGGAGTTTGATTGTTGTGGCCTGAACTGTCATGGTCTGGACAGTTGGGGTATATGCTGGATTGATTTCCTTTGCCTATTCATGAGATTACCCTGTGATATTCAACCTGAGTTTAACCCATGACACACACTTAACCTTATACTGTTAACTGATGTTCCAGAATTCCCCTTAGTATCACACACAAGTCCAAGCATTTCACCCACTTGAATTCATGCATGACTGAACCTTGGGTTAGCTTTGATATTCAACCTGAGATTGGTATTAACTAATTTTCCTTTTCAGTTCACTATTGATTCCCTGCTTATATGTGTGATCACTGTTTTGTATCACAGACACACACTCCTCTCCAATTTCACTCACTCTCTTCACTGTTGTGTTTCCTGCCATGTGTAACACCACTGCTCACACACACTAACACAGGTCCCTCTCTCTTTACTATTTCCTGCACACTATCTTGCACACACTGTCACAGGTGACCCTCACCTATACACACACACTTCTCTTCTTATTTACAGATTGTACTGCCTACCAATATTTCACACACACATTTCTCCTTATACACTGTCACATTATCCTGCCACTTGACACATTATGTCATATTACACACACAAGCACACCCTTTCACTGTTATTCCTGTCCACACTTCATGTTTCATACACACCCACACCAGCACTCTCTCTCTCTTTCTCTATATTTCTAGCCTCACATGTTTAGGCATATACAATATATGTAGGAAATTGTATGATGTATATATATATATATATATATATATATATATATATAATATATATATATATATATACTTCCTTGTTAGCTAATGATGTAGGAGTTGCAATTAGCCTAGATTGTGTATAATATTGTGGTGTTAAGCTATGGGTGAAATAGTGAGGTTGTAACTTACTAAGGAATTCTAGAATTAGCTAAGCTACATTGTGATATAGCTAGTATAGGCTTGCCTAGCCTTGTTAGGGGTTTTGCTAGCTAGTATAGATTTGAATAGCCTAGTTTAGACTTAATTAGACTTGGTTGACCTAGTTTGACTTTAGGGTTGACCAGAGTTGACCAAGAGTTGACTTGGGCCTAGATCGACCTAGAATCATATAGAATGAATAGTAGGACTCCATTTTACTATTCTGGACCTGTTGTGACTTGTGCTGTTCTATAGGAGACAGACACCACTCCTCGGACAGTATATTCTCTTCAGACACTCAGGATATCAGGCGAGTACATTCTCTGACCGTTTCATACTTGTATGGATTTACATTCTTGCTCTAGATTACTGTACTTGATGCTGACACGATCTTTATCACGGATTGGTACTATATAGATCTTCTTCTGAGATGTTATCTTCTTGTATTCACTAAGTACATATTGTGATGTGCATTTCACTTACATGTTGTATTTATTGAATACCCTTATCATTGTACACTCATTGTGCATATTGTACTCTCAGTATCACATTGAGCCATTGTACAAGCCATTGTACAAGTCATTGTACAAGCCATTTTACAAGTCATTGTATAAGGTAACGTAACTGAATTGGATCCTTGTGTATTGATTGGGGGGGGGAGTAGAAATGGTTATATGATCAATCGTATTGTATAAGAAATTGTATATGTCCATTGTACACCCACGTACAAAGGAGTCCCATTTTATTGTATAACCTAACCCGTTTACATAACCATATTGTGCTCTAAAATCACATGTTCCTTACAGTCTTACTTATCATATTTAGATATTTCCTGTTATCAAATCTCTACTGTTTTCATATATCTTCTTCTTTCAGCGTTTCATGTACTTTACTCTATTGCATACTTTATATTTCCTAACTCGTTATGAACTGCGTGAGATGTTTTGTGCTCGCTCCCGTCCTGACTGGACCTGTTGAAAATATTACAGAGGATGA